>DWON01006032.1:0-14284 GCA_018251015.1 Phocides pigmalion okeechobee
AGCAGATTGTTAAAGAGCATTCGAGATACAAGTAGGGGGTAGGACGTTACTCTGTCCGTTAAATATACTAAGTGTAATATTATCTCGGCGTTTCATTGTGCAAAACCCCACGACTGTAACAAACATTTGCTTAACACTTTCCCTGCAGCGTACAACATTGCTATGTAATTCGCGGCGCAACATAGGTGTCGTACGTACATCCGTATGGATTACAGGCGAACAAAAGTGCTGAGTTTACGTCGGCGCTACAAGACTCGGACATTACGTCTGTGTATCCGTAGATGACCCACAGATACTTAAAAATACAACATTTCAATGAATTATCGGCGCATCTTCTGCCTAGAAAGATAAGCTCTAGTGCCGCCTCTCGCAATACTGACTCGATCTAATATATGAGCCGCTCAGTCAATGTGCTAAATTCTTACTTAATCTATATATTACCTTATCAAAACAAGAATCAACATCTAGTTGAATTTGATCTATAGAGCTTCCAAGATACTTCGGGAGAGCAGTTACATGTACCAGGAGAGCGGCTAGTCGCTTTGGAGATACACAGCCATTATGGTCTGCACAGCAATTTGCTAAAGCAGACCATTTCTCTGTCACTGACTCCTCACTTAATAAGATAAGCAAGGTTTTGGCTGCCAATACTCTTACTGGAGTTTTTCTGTCTCTGTAAATTATTAAATTTTAATTAAACAAATATAATAATCCCAGCAGGGCTGTCAATGTAAACAAAAGAAAACTAAAAATTTAAACAATGTCAAAATTTTAATGATAAAAGTTTTTCTATAGTAACACATTATTTCCAAAAAGAACTTACATTACTAATAGTTACTTAATTCACTAATAATGTATATTTATAGTAAGCAACAATTTACTATTTTTAATAACTTACTCATCATACACGTTGAGCAACAAATTGATCAACAGATCTACAGCCAAGTCAACATCGCCCACAAACAAGCCTTCCTTTTCTGCAGCAAAGTATATATCAGCTAATACAGCCTCCAACTCTGCTGTATCAAGAGACAAACTGCTCTCAGATAGACTTAGTTGATGTCGGGCGAAAACCCCTGAACTGATGCGAAGAGGAGGTACTAAAATGGAATTGGAAAAAGTAAATGACATACAGCTACCTTATTAGAGGTGGTTACTAACACCTTTGAATTTCTATAATTTCCACAAGTTAAAGTTGATTATAGATGCATTCCAACACTTAACACTTTCACTGCAGCATTCTTTAATTTTTTTACAGCCTCACACAATGCTGAGTCAGCATTGCCGGAAGCGGCACTAAACTTGAGCTATTTTTTTTTTTATTAAGTAAGAGTAAGAAACGGGCATGCAGGCCACCTGATGTTAAATGGTCACTGCAGCCCATGGACAACCACATCCGATGTCAAACAGAACAGAAGGTCAATTTAAGAATGGATACAGATGGGTTCCTACTCCTGAGGACTAACATGGTCGCCTCCAATAATGTGTATCCGGCAACCACACCTCCCCAATCGAAACACAATACATGAAGAACATGTTGCTTTATGGCTGGTTATGAAGATGGCGGTGGTGCCGCCCCAGGCGAGCTCTAACTGCTCTAGCACCTTTGAAAACTTATTCTCTCTAAACTAGAGATATGCCAACAATTGACAGAAATATTCTATTTTTTGGCATCGGTCTATCATCTATGAACACAGATATTTGCTCACAGTTTTGTAGCTGCAACATAAAATACAGCTATTGTGTCCCACAGGGACAGTCATAACTGGCAAACATTGGTTTCACTGAAGGCAAATATATAAAGCTCTGTTCTGATTGGAAGAGTTTTGTTTGGTAGGTACTTTTACTAAAATAGGTCTCAGGTGTAGCAACAGCTAACTGACTAGCTTTATATAAACCTGCATGTTTAGAAGTATTTACGTGAGTAGAGCAAGATTTATACAAGTAAAGGGTTCCAACACCAATAATAGCCATGCATTTGAGATTAACTAGTCTATTTTGGTGCTCATAACAAATGTTATGTGAATGATGTTTATGTCATTTAAGTAGAAAACAAGCATACAGACAAGTATTATCCATGCGGAAAAGAACTTCTACCTGAAGTCCCTTTTGCTGATGTATACTACATGATAGTTTACTGCTTTCACAACAAGTAAACAAATCTTAATTTCACTTCACAAATACGACACATTCCTTTTAATCACATTTCAATTGAATCTTTAATGTATTTAGATGCACAGGTTCTACATAAATTGATTTAGCATGACAAAAATTTTATCTCACCTTGGAAACTTTTCTGCAGAGCAAATATTTTAAATGCTATACGATAAGCACTGTATTTGACTCCGTCGTATTCCTCCAAAGACTCTATTATCCTACGAAACTGCGGGTGATCATACTCATGTCTTCCAGAAACTTCTCTAAAAGTAAGAAAAATATTAAAGTATATAGAGTTTTACAGAACTGTGGTGAAAGTTGTAAACTCACTCAATATAGCAGGGATAACCGGCTTCGTTTTCAACTTTCTTCCACCCATTTAAAGCCATTTCTCTTTATTTCGATGTACCATTATATTTATTTATTAAGTAAGTAATAAAATTAAAACAGCATCATAGAATTTAAACCGAAATGAGATCAATCCATAAACTTGAAAACAATCAAACCAACCGTCATAAGTAAAATAAACTATTTAAAAAATGACACACAATATGTCAAAAATGTCATAAAAGTCTTTACTCATTGGATACGCTGATACGATTGACCAATAACTATTAAAGAATTTACGCGCGATTGGCAGAAAAGAAAGTGGATGTTTGTTTATAAAACCAGTTGCTATATTCTCATTTGACCTTTACTAATTCTGTAACCTGAAGAATGTCTTAAAATATATAATAAATCAGTTTTAATTTCAGGCCCCTCATTATATAGATAGTAACAGCTACAAAATTAATAGAAGAAATAAAACAAGAGTATCTATATATAATAGATTAATACGTATTTCTATTTAAATATAAAACACAAAATTAGCTGACTAAAAATACATTTTATCTTTCAAGGAACAGAAAAATGGGTGTAATATTTCTTTGGATTTTAAATCTTAAAAAATAATCGTAATGACAATTTGTGCCAACATAGACACCCGACAATGAAGAAAGTTATACTAATAAATTTTAAGAAATTGAAGTTATCAATATTGTCATTTGTATTTAAATAAATTCTGTGTAAAACGAATCATCAAAATTTAAATGTGAACACGGGCATGTTTTCCTTGTTTCAATGAACTGAACAACAGCTGTAAGCACCAATGAAATTTGAGTTTGACTTGTTTATATGATATATTGACCAATGGGGAACGTCCATATAAAAACACATTTTCAAATCCATTACTCTTTGTAAAAGAGACGCCATTTTGCAAGCGTCACTTGGCGGCGTGTCGGGTTTCGGCATTTTTAACAAACTTACTTCAAACCGACCTTTATTATTGTTTTGATTTTATGTAATATGTCGTATCAGTCCAGTGTAGCGCAAGATAGTTTAGCTGCAGCGCAATTAGAAATGGCCGGTAACCCTAATGCTCTGGCCTTGCGTCGGCCATTCGACCCAGTGGCTCACGACTTGGAAGCTAGTTTTCGGTTAACACGATTCGCTGATTTAAAAGGAAGAAGTTGCAAAGTTCCACAGGATGTATTGGTTAAGCTCGTGGAATCGTTACAACAAGACTATTCGCAGCAAGAACAGGATCAATTTATGCATGTGGCTATTCCGCGCATTGGCATCGGTTTGGACTGCTCAGTGACGCCTCTCCGGCACGGTGGTCTTTGTTTGGTGCAAACGACGGACTTTTTCTATCCCCTCGTAGACGATCCCTATATGATGGGGAAGATAGCTTGTGCAAACGTGTTGAGCGACTTGTACGCTATGGGTGTTACGGAGTGCGACAATATGTTGATGCTGCTCGGAGTTTCGACTAAAATGACTGAGAAGGAACGTGACGTAGTAATTCCACTTATTATGAGAGGATTCAAGGACTCCGCTCTTGAGGCAGGTACGTCTGTAACCGGTGGACAGACTGTCATCAACCCTTGGTGTACAATTGGAGGGGTAGCTACTACAATTTGCCAGCCGAATGAATACATCGTACCCGACAATGCCGTTATGGGTGACGTTTTGGTGCTAACAAAGCCACTTGGAACACAGGTGGCAGTCAACGCTCATCAATGGCTTGACCAGCCTGAACGTTGGAATAGAATCAAATTAGTAGTATCTGAAGAAGATGTGCGTAAAGCTTATCATCGTGCGATGGACTCCATGAGCAGACTCAACCGTATTGCAGCAAGATTGATGCATAAATACAATGCTCATGGATCCACAGATGTGACTGGCTTTGGTTTACTTGGACATGCACAAAATTTGGCATCCCATCAGAAAAATGAGGTATCATTTGTAATTCACAATTTGCCTGTCATTGCTAAAATGGCTGCCGTGGCAAAGGCTTGTGGAAACATGTTCCAATTACTCCAAGGTCATGCTCCTGAAACATCTGGTGGACTTCTCATCTGTTTGCCCCGAGAACAAGCGGCTGCATATTGTAAGGATATTGAAAAACAAGAAGGGTACCAAGCTTGGATTATTGGTATTGTTGAAAAGGGAAACCGTACAGCTCGCATTATTGATAAGCCACGAGTTATTGAAGTGCCCGCCAAGGATTAAATCTATAACATTTCATGGTGATTGAAGTAAAAACATTTGATTTAATTTTTTTATCTAAGAGCTGGATTTATTTCCTTAATTTTATTTTAAAGCAATCTATCATTATATTTTAAGTTTTAAGTCATTGACACTTGACATTTTTTTTTAATTTCACATTTTTTCCTCTTTGGTTAGTGCGTAACCGCTAGATGAAATTATGTGAAAATATAAAAGCTTTTAGAGAACCTAGTGTTTTGGTGTTAGTGGTAAGTATGAGGTTAACAACATTATAAAATTAAGACAATTCCATTAGGTACCCAATTGACACCTAAAAAAATGTTTGCAAACTGGAATATTTCTGCAAATTGTGAGATAAGTATAATTACTAGAATAAAATTATTTTTCAGTCAAAATTCTGCTGTTTCATTTTCTCAACACCTATCCTCTTTATAAAGTGTGTACCTATATGTAAAAATCACAAAGTTTTTTTTCATTTTGTCAACTCAGTTATTGTAGTGAGAAACTATATTTACTGTACCCACATAAAACATAAAATAGTTGTTAAGTTAACTCGTAAAATTCACTTAAATACCCTTTCATTTTAGATCCATGACTGGTACAATTTGTCACAAATTTTAGCATAGACATGGTGTTAAAAGGAACACTTGTAAAAGTAAAAAAAAATGAATTGAAATGTTCTTTGACTAATATGTAATATTTAAGAAAAATAAAAATACTACTAAAACACATTTATGAAAATCTGAAATAAAACAATAGATTTTATATAATTCATGTATTTTTGTGATCCTGTAACAAATATTTAAGAAAGTACTGCAATCACCCTCCAACCAACTAGGGGAGATAACAGTAAATTCTGTAAGGCAGCAACAACAGGATTTCTTAACCAAGACAATTTTCAAGTCAAGAACAAAGTTGATGTTTAAATTAATTGTGAGTTATAAATGAATATGCTGACATACAAAACACTTGCTCTTTACTCTTTCTTGCCTGCTGACACCTTGATTATGGAAAACATTTTAAAGTAAACTAAATAAAAATAACATCAATGTCTATACAATGCAAGAATAAAAAAAACGGCTATATAGAAACCAAAGGGAACATTCTTAGTATCACCCAAAACCACTCCTCACTCTAAAGTTATTAAATTTTGCATTGTTTGTGGTTTGAATACTACAAAAAATATTTCACCTTCATAAATGAATTGACCAAGTAATAAGAAACTTGCCTTGTATTTATAAATGAAAGGTCTTTTTTACACCTGTTCTTTAGTTTACATACAATACAAAATATTGTTCTTGGTGTTATCAAGATCATAAATGAACAAATAATAAATACTGTAATCTGTATATTTTAACTCATTTACTGTTATAATAATGTTATTTTGAATATCTTTCAAAACAAGGTAGGAGAAACATTTAGTAAAATAATAATGTAATAAACATAATTCTGAGATTGGAAAAAATGATGGCATACATTGTTCTAGTGCATACAGAGCCAGCTTGCAACCAACATCAGTAGACTTACAAACTACAATTCGGCCTGATGAAACTACAAGAGATTTTTAATAGTTTATTACTTAGTAAAGTAAAATTTTAATATTTTAGTGATTCAATACAAAGTACAGTTCATACACATTTGATGCCTTTGGGCAATTGATTAAAGCCTGTATTTAATGTTGAACTAAATGGGCAAGATGCAGTTTGTAACCCCTTGCCTAAAGCAGCTAGTTAACAGGCAGACCTCAGACTTCATTTATCTTAAAAATCATCACTTCACAGACTTGTGTCTAGCGTAATAAAAAGACAAATTATTTTTAAGACTTAAAGATTACATATTACAAAATCATGAGTACAAAATTCTTAATTATAAGAAAGTTTCAAAAACACAGTTTCATAGTTTATTCAAAGGAATCTTTTTGAGCTTGCAAAAAGAATTTTTATGTGCCATCATCATTTACACATATATATTTTAAATTTACTGAACACATTTTTATTCTATGGTGTATAAAATAATATGAACTAATGTATAATTATGTTATTTATCTAATAAAATATACAACACGCTGCAAATATAATTTAGAAGAGTGTGACTAATTTTAAAAGCATTACTGTGCAGAACTTAATAATATCATGGAATGAATTAATTCTGTGCATTTAATGAAAAATAACTTCATGGTTAATTCATTTGTACAAAGACAAAATAATGGCTACATTTTATAAAATCTTATATATATTTTATTAGGTATATAATTGCACCAATATCTATTTCACAAACTGCTTATCACAACAGTGTCTATCAATAATATGCCTTTATTACACATTATTATGAAATAAATGAGAAAGGCAGAACAGAACTGTGATGTCTCTTTTTTCATCAAATGCACAAAACTGTAACATCTGAATCTATAATAAAATTATCTTTTTTCATTTTTTTACCTTTAATAATACAAGTTTGATGAAAATCTAGTTTCAGAAATGGCACTTTGTCATTATCAAGACATATCCCAATAAACATGAGACCAGTGTGTTTCACAAATCATTGTATAATTTGACCTAAATATGTGGAATAGAAATGTTTTTATAAAACTGTCATACACTTTGTAATGTCCATAACTGAAGCACAAAGTAACGAGTACTGCGTTCGAGCTGTTTCAGTTTAAAGGTGAATTTAAACATGGCCTTTTGCGTGGTCGGCCCTCATCACCATTTTGTTCGATATGACTTTGATCACGTTTTTTCGGTGAATTGTTATTCTGTGGAGAAATATTTCATTACAAATTTATAGGGCAACATAAATACTATTGATAATTTACAACCATATGCAATAAAATATAGTTATGATGATATTTTACTTGTCACAACTTGCAAATACCTGATAACTGAATCACTATTTACCTTTTTCTCCCATTGCTGATGAAGATATCTTAATAGTATATTCGTTTTTTCTGTTACGATTACTGAAAAATAAAAGAAATCCAATGTCATATTGA
Organism: Phocides pigmalion okeechobee; assembly: GCA_018251015.1. Classification (NCBI taxonomy): domain Eukaryota; kingdom Metazoa; phylum Arthropoda; class Insecta; order Lepidoptera; family Hesperiidae; genus Phocides; species Phocides pigmalion. The sequence continues at coordinate 7,700 of DWON01006032.1, forward strand.
TCGCTTAAGGTCTGTAATTAAGTAAAGATTCAAATAGGAGTCAACACTCAACTTTGCTCGGAAGGTATGTCTTTCGTGGGGAGGTATATTGACGGCCGCTTTGAACAGTTTCTGATTCCGTGGTCGGTATTAAATAATGTAAAGTTGTGTTCATCGTACGACGGCAAATCTTTCAAGAACTCCATTACAGACTGCAACACAGCACAATTTACTTACAAACGGAAATTACGACGCCAAACACCCATGCTTGCAATGCCAATTATTATTTAATTACGAAAATGAAAAAATACCAACCATTTCTATTCTACCTGTATCTGATCGAAACGTACAACAAAACGATGAACAATTTGCTAAAGCAAATAAACAATAAAATAATCGAAAATAAAGCTCGGAACGTTCATCCACAGAAGTTACCAGATGAGAATGACAGCTCGCCAATCTTCAAAACTTTGACTACTCTTCGTTTGATAAATCTACTACTATACTTCTATAATCTACCAAAATCGAATAACTAAAACGACCAATTCTTGTATATATAAGTATAACCATGATTCATGTGTTAATAGAGGGATAACGAATTATAAATTCATAACTTTAATATAAATTATTTTCATTTTGTGACATTTCAAATTAGCATTATTTAGCAAAGACAGCATTCACTCATTATTGAAATTAGAAATTATTCTTATCGTATTATGAAACATTTAAAATTCTAATTTCACAACACAAGGCGGTTCTTATGCTTCTTAGTACCTCTATAAAACTAGATAATTATATACATACATGAACTTCAATTAATGTATTAATAATCCTCATTCATTTAAAACTAATTATTAATGAAACAAAAAAGAAAACGAAATGTGAATAGTGCACTAAATGAAAATCTTTTTTATCAACGGAATTTTAACATCGGTCATAAAATTACTAAATAAGTAGAAATGTCGTAAAAATGACCACACCGATGGCTGAAAATCAAGAACCACGAACTAGACATCAACTCGGTGTTACCAGTAATTTCACTCAAACGATATACATTACATGATATTTAATAATGTTACATTTATTTCGCTTCTTCAATTCTACATAGTATCACCTACTACAATTATTGGTTTTCTTTAAACGTTTAATAAAATATATTTGACAGTTAATGTCAAGTAAGAGGGCTGCAACCATTAATATAATTGCGCGCTTTTCAAAAAACGAACGACGAACGTTACAAAAAATACAGTTATAATATATTGAAATTCAACAACATTAAGAGTTAAGGAATTTAGTTACATTTCATTTTTTTGGAGTTACAATAAAAAAACGATGTATCAGTTGATAAATGCAAATTTTAGTAAAACATACAACCCAAATACCAAACAAAATGGTTTGTGTGATGTAAAAAGACTACTAACATCACGTGACAATGCAGCGCAAAGTAAAGCCTGCGGGTACTTGATAGAAGTCATCAATAAGTATAAACTGAACTCAGATGAGAGGTCTCGTATGATAGACTACTTGCTAGAAAATGATATTACTGTTTTTCTCTGCGAAGCTACGTCCAATTTGAATTTCGCACTCTTTCGGTAAGTTAATTTAATTTTATACACACATTTGCAGTGTGCGTGTGTGTGTGATTATGTTCCTTACGAACATCATGATCGATTTTCATGATTTTTTTAAGTATTTATGAGGTCATCTAGATGGTTATGTATGGAGGATAAGAACTTAAGAAGTAGCTGGCTGTGTTTGTTGAAATCCAGATTTGTTTATGTGTTTACTAGCATGTCTGTATACATATTCGTCTTTGTATATGGGACATTCAGAAAATAGGGATTTTTAATGTGGGGCCTATTGTTGGAGCACAACATTAAAAAAGGCTTCAAGTGAGCCGTATGCTCTGTTTCCTATTCGTGGTCGGTTATTCTTGTTAACGGGTGACAGTGACTTAACACCAAATGGGTCTATAAGTGTACAAAATGTTAAAATAAACTTTAGGTGCGCTGCACGCTGATTCCCGTAAAGAGTCGGTTGTTCTTTTCCACTTGTGACACATTTAACGTGAAATGGGATTAATGTAAATAGTATCTAAAGCTATCTAAGCTGCATACTCTGCTTTGTATTCGTGATCGGTAACTCTTGTCCACGAGAAACAGAGACTTAAAGCGGTGCCGGATTAAGCCAGCGCGGAGCCTGTAGCAAATTCTGTCAAGAGGCCCTTGGTTTCAATATCGATATCGACTAACACTTTCAATATCGACTTCTTTAAGTAAATCATACTCTATATTTATCTAAGTAAGATGATTAATCCTTTTTTAAATCTATGTGATAATTGATTCAAAAAGGTCAGCTATATTCACTCAAAAAATTAATGTATATTTTATAATAAATCAAACAACAACACATCGTGACTGAGTAAAAAAAAATAAACAATTACCCTTTTTTTCGAAATATAATAGATATTATATTTTTTTAAACCCAAATATTTTAAGTTCGGTTCGTAAGAACAACTTTCGTTAGGACACATAGGTCGCAAAATTTTGATATTTCCATAGGAAATAAATCAGCTGATCGGCAATTTGTATGGGAGAACGAAAATTAGTTTTATTTTTTCGAAATAAATTCATTGCAAAGTTGTTCAGTTTCGTGGTTTGAACACGCACTTAAAATATTTGCGCTTATAAAAATATTACCTTATCTAAAAATAGTCCATTGTTATTAATAAAAAAAATAAACGCTATTTTCAAAACGTTTCTGCTCAAGAGTATTATGTATATATATAGTATGAAAAATGAAAAAAAATAAGCTAAGTAAATATTTTTCGGGAGTTGTAGTGTTCCCAACACCAAAAACATTAAAACATTATCGTTAAAAGTGTTGATAAACTTAAAAATGTATCAAATCAGTTAGTTAATTAATTTCCTATGTAATAGATAGATATATTTTATATTACATAAATATAAATGATTAATATCAGATAAGATTTAACTTGACGAAATCTAGTTTTACATTTTCAGGTGGGAGGTGAAGCAAAGCCTAACAAAATATCTAAATTGATATATTTTACGGTCAGATAGGTGTTGGACCGCGGGGCACCCCAACTCGCGGAGCCCGTAGCATTTGCTACTTTTGCTCCGTGGCTAATCCGGCACTGACTTAGAGTCAAATGCTACTTTTATAGCCCATAAACGTATAAAATGTGTGCAAGATGTGGAATGAACTTCCTTCCGAGGTATTCCCTGAAAAGAGAAAGGTGTAAAGAGAGCTCTCCTTCAAACCCGGGAGTGAATTGGCGACTTCTCTGGTGTTGCAAAAATCCATAGGAGACGGTGACTGATTTCTATCAGGTGGTCCGTCTGCCCTTCCGTTGGGCTAGAATATAAAAAAGTTTTGGTAAAAGCTGTTGGGGATCTTCATAGTATTTCCTATTCGGCATCGACTACTGTTAACTACGGGCAATAATGACCTAACATCAAATGAGTCCTTTTGGTTCTATTTTCATAAAAATATCACGTAAGAACGGTGATCAGCTGCATCCGTCTTCTGTGGCGTGAGCGCCGGTTCTTCGCTGAGGAGCACGCGGCGCACGCAATGGCAGCTGTGGTGCGAACCTTGGCACACTACTCCGCGACTGGCTCCCATGTAGCTGAGGACGCCTGTTTGCATTTTATATGCGATTTGCTCAACGGGTAAGTTTCGCTTAACGGTATTAAACGATATATATAATTGTTCGTACCAACATTTTAAACCATGGTGTTAAACTTTGATTCTATCCGAGAGGTTTCCATGCCAAATAAATAGGCCGCCGTAAAGCAATTGTTATGTTTTGGTTGAAGAACACCTCTCCAATGGTTGAATGGTACACTTAAGTATGAGGCGAGAGTCGTAGTGCGCAAGTGTGACAACTCATCTAGGTATGACCTTAGATAGGACTTTAGTACATATGATAATCAATAGGGTGCAGGACCACTTTGGTCATCCACATCCATAAAAAAATGAAGAAACATATCTCATGCTTTTTAACCAAAAGAAACTCGAAGTTCACAACTCTCTATTTCCTTCAAAAATGTACTTCATTAAACTGATTCGATTTGTGAAGGAATTTATATTTTGGTATTACACAATAAACTTGGCAAGTGCCACTTATTTTGGAATTGCATAGAAAAAAATCACTTTTATTTATTTACAATAGACACTTACAATAGAATGAAAAGATAGGTATGTTAAAAATAATAACACGAGTCTCTGAACAACGTTCAGAGCGACACTTCAACATTAACATTCAAATTCATCACAATGTTACCTTACAGGATCAGCTTACACAAGACCACTTCACCGCTATCTATTCAAAGCGCTTATAGCACAGAGCAGCTGCTTGCTTGCTTAAAGTCTTTAGTTCCTCGAATAAACACCAACCAAAATACTGTGCTCGCCAGCGCGTTAGTTCTAAACGCTTTAGTGTCGTACCAACCAGCTAACTTAGCCATTCGAAGCAGTACAGCTAAGTGCTTAGTCGAGGTCCTTGATCAATGGTTTGGATTGCTTCTAACCGCCTTAAACCATGTCGTATTGATAGGTGACAGAGAACATCTTGGAATGTTCCTAGTTGTCATGTGCGAGATTGGAATGGATAGCTTAAGGTACGTTTCATTGCGTAAAAATTACCTTTAGTGTAATATGTAACTGGCCCTTAAATTCACTTCTCTAGTAAGTAATAAATGGCAAAGGATGCACAAAATAATTTTGCTTATCATGTTTTTAATCATAGTGTTTTTTTTTTGTTTTGTGAGAAGAGTAGCAATCGAGCACGCAAACTACCTGATGTTAAGTAGTAGCAACCCATAGACATCCACACCCAACCTCAAACACGATCGAAATTATATCTGAGCTATAAAATTAATTACTCAGAAAACAACATCTGTGTGCAGATTAATTCATTTGTAGCCCTAATATATATATCTCTAATAAAATATATATTTTTTAAAATCAATATGACATACATACATATATAAAGATACCTGCTAGCCTATCTTTAATTATGTATTATTAAATTTAATACTATAAAATCAAAAGGTGGGAGAACTATAGTTCGACCGGGCAGGTATCACCACCGCCCTCATAATCCACTGTAAAGTATACTTGTGTTTCCGTAGGAGAGGTGCGGTTGTCAGCTACACTTTGAAGCGAGGCGACAATCTTAGCCCTCAGGAGTAGCAACGCATCTACTTGCTAGCTCAAATAGGATTTTAGTCGTGTTTGTGGTTGTACCTGGATGTCTATAGGCTGCGACTACTTAACATCAGTTGGTTTGCAAGCTCGTTTGCTACTCTTTTCACATAAAAAAGTTTTAATTATAGTATTTTTATGTAGATTGATAAAAGTTCTCAACAATGGGATGCAGCCAACGGATTTTGTTCAAACTATCTGTGTTGATACTCAAGAGATAAACTTACTAAAGCAATGTGCTTCTGAAATCAGCGATACAATACGAAGAGTAATGTCCGATCTTATAATATTCGTAAAGGTGAAAAATGATTTTAATATAAATATGTTTTATGATATGACAGTAACATTATGTAAAATAATAAATATAATTGCATACTTTTTTTAATGTGAAAAGAGTAGCAAGCGAGCGTACAAACCACCTGATGTTAAGTAGTCGCAGCCCATAAATATCCACGTATAACTACAAATACGACTCCTATCTGAGCTCGAACGTAGATACGTTGCGACACCTGAGGACTGAGATGGTCGTCTACGTGTAGCCGGCAACCGCACCTCTCAAACCGAAACACAAGTAATGCTTTACGGCAGATTATGAGGGCGGCGTTGGTATTTCCCCGGTCGAACTATTGTTCTCCCATCTTAAAATTTAAATGGTATTTTTATTTTAGGACAACCAAAACCAAATAAATTCAGAGGAATATTTAATCTTTTTGAAACTTCTACTTCATTTTCTTTATGACATCGCACAAACTGAGGCATCAATGGACTTTTGTGACTTACTGTTTTCTAAAAATTATCTTACAATGTTGCCACAGAACCAAATATCTAGGTAAAGAAATATAATATTCAATACTAGCGACCCGGCCTAGCTTCGCTCGGGTACTAGAGATTATATGTACTTACATTATTTTTCTATCATACATGCATCCAGTCATTACCTGGTTGCACAAGCTAACAATTACAAACATCTTTTTCGAACGGCGGCTGCATTACTGTTTTGAATTTAACTGTTTCATTTCTCGTCCAATTTACATTAAAAAACTTAACCTATTGCAACAAAACCTTCCTCAAGAATCACTCTACCTGTTGTTGAAAACTGTAAGAATATCCGTCCAGTACTTTTTGAGTTTATTGCATACAAACAGACGCGACGGGGGACTTTGTTTTATAATGTTTATAGATTCGGTGCTTGTGGAGCCTTTTTAATTGTAAAACTTTATATAGCTGTTCGCGTGCCCACCGAGCACCTTCCTGAAGGAGGAGCTGTGGCCGAAGGGGGTTGTTTCCGCAAGTTCCGCGGACGTCGACGACCTCCGGAAGTCACTGATCCCGTACATCACGTTGTCAACAAAGCGTGATTTAGTTATAAGAATT
>DWON01006033.1:0-14281 GCA_018251015.1 Phocides pigmalion okeechobee
TTAGAGCTCGCCCGGGGCGGTACCACCGCCACCCTCATAACCCGCCGTAAAGCAAAATGTTCTTCATGTATTGTGTTTCGTTTGGGGAGGTGTGGTTACCGGATACACATTATTGGAGGCGACCATCTTGGTTCTTAAGAGAACCATCGCATCTATGATCAACTTCAGCAATGACTTCCTATGTTATATGAAGTTAGTCACAGACAGCAATTGACGTTTATTGGTTACAGGTAATGATGTTCTAAAAATATTTTTGGAAATGTTTACTTTAATTAAAACTATTTTTTATTTTTGACATGGACAGTGAAACCATAACGTCCATGTCCATCACCACGCGAACAGCATACGTCTCCTACATCAGTCACAAACAGAACGATTGTCTGTGTGTGTCTGTGGACGACGTATTAAATTAAAAGTGATCGATTTATCTGGGACACATATTAATTTGTGTCCGTTGCCTGCCGTCACTGTGCCCTCGCTACGGAACAAGTACGGGCGATATGACGTATCATCATCTGCGCTTGAGTTGATTAAGGGCGTCGACGCGTTGCAACGAGAACTGTGTTCTAGAATAGCGTACCTAGAATAGAACCTAGCTGTATGTTATAGTACTAGTTTTAATATATTTTGACTAGCTATGCCCGGGATTGAACATGTTCTCAAATAAAAGTAGCGTGAATTCTTTTTTATAACATCAGATATCTGTCCGGGGATAGTGCTATCAAAATCGATCCAGCCGTATTTCATTTTGTCCTTTTCCATTTTTCTACGGAACCCTAAAACTTTGTCTAAAATATAAGTAGTCTAAGTTACTCTTCATAATATAAGCTATCTCCAAGTGAAAGTCCCGTCGAATTTGGCTCAGGCGTTCCAGAGATTAATCAAGATATATAGACAAAAGCAGAAGACAGAAAAAACTTTTTTTATGCAGTATTGCAGCATTTCTATGCAGTAGGTATATTGTATTGTTATTTTACCTGTGAAGGTATACATTTAATTAAGATGCATTTTTTTTAAATATACCATTATACATGGTGGTAGCGGATTGTTGCAAAGTAGTTTGAATAATAAACTAATAACATGGACTTTCGGAAACTAACGCCTGTTACTATAAACCGAATCATTTAAGCACAAATAAAAAGTAAGAGAAATCTTCGACGCCCGAATAATTGCCACCCACCTTCTCCCCAAGTACCTTTGGGTAAGAGTGGCAGATTAGGTGTAGGAAGTCCCCCATTTCGTTCGTTCGTAAATGAAAGGTATCCACAATGTGACCCGTATTTATATCATAGATCCACATGTTTACATTTTTACAAAAGCCTGATACGTGTATCTATTTGAAGCAATAAACGCAAATTCTGCCGACATAAGTGACTAGACAGTATTTTATGACGCCACACACTAAGCACTCACCAAACAGTACCCGAGCCGGGAATCGAACACGCACCCACCTACGATACTTATTTACAACGTGGCAAGAACGATATATTCCGAATCAAATTGTCGAACGATCATCGTGTTTGACTCCTACGCTATGCAACATTATCTACATAACTAGTTAAAGGAAAATCAACCTTATTAAAATGGCGTAAGGCGATAAGGTCTGCACGTTTGTTTGGTCGGTGCGTTGAATAATTTGCGACCTTTTAATGTTCATGTGTGCCTGGTACTTCACAGCTGAGTTAAAGATGGAAATTTATTTGATACTAGAATTAGCTCACGGGCTCGCTTACATGGCTGAGTGTCACTACTCAGGTTCTTTATGTCAGGAGGTGATGTTTGTAATATATTTTACTAGCGACCCGGCCCAGCTTCGCTCGGGTAATAGCGTTACGAGTATCAAAAACAACTTAACTAATTATGCACCAAAACCTACCTCATGAAACTCCTGTTGTAGGAAACTGATAAAATCCATCTGCTATTTTTTTGAGGTTATCGCGAACGGGCAGACAAACAGACGCGACTGTTAACGGAATGACTATTTTGTTAACGGAATGAGTTTATACTTTACATTAACATATCTTATAGATACAAATATTACATTGTAATTTATAGCTATTTGTACTTTAAACTTATACATGAGAAAAACTAGTATTAAGGGCCTTTATCAACGCAAAAATAAACCAATTATGGTTCTAACAATTTTTGTCTGTTTGTCTGTTCGATTTTGGGCCCTTTTCTTACAATTTTTCCGGCTTCACGGAGTATATATATTTTAAAGGTCGTAGAGCCGTTAGAGCTCGCCCGGGGCGGCACCACCTCCACCCTCATAAGTCGCCGTAAAACAACATGTTCTTCATGTATTGTATTCGGTTGGGGAGGTGTGGTTGCCGGACACACATTATGCGACCATCTTAGTCCTCAAGAGTAGGAACGCATCCGCGTCCATCCTTAAATAAAACTTCTGTTCTGGTGGAGATTGGACGTGGTTGTCCATGGGCTGCAGTGACCACTTAACATCGGGTGGCCTGTATGCCCGTTTCTTACTCTTTCATAATAAAAAAATAAGTATCATGAATACGGCAGAGAATGTTTGGAAGGATGTTTGTTACACTTTTAAGCTAAAACTACTGAATTGATTTTGATGAAACGTTACAATAATATGCTTATACATCAATTTGATATGTAGGAAGAATTTATAAATATATTTTGGGATATGGCCCAAATATAACGATAAGTAAGCAAGTCGGAAACTTCCTGTCCTCTGTAAGTTATATTGGATTGGCGAGCATTGCCTAAACCGCTAGTTATACGAAGATAATGCGTTATGGGATTGCTTTTCTTAAATTAATTATACTCAAACTAAACAAAGAAAAAGATTTATTAAACACGGATGAAGCCGGAGGGTACAAATAGTGATGCACAAAGATAATGAACTATGCATTAAATCTACACAGACACAATTTGTCCGTAGTAGAGTAGATATTACTCTACAGAGGAAATGAAGACACCAGTGAAACACAGATAAGCTCCCGTACGTCCGAGAGGTACGTGCGCAGAGTAGGAATACATAGAGACAACTGCCCTTGTTTGTACATCACGGTACACATTTATATATTATATATATTTTTGTATGTACACGATGTTAATACAAAACGAACCTGAGGTGGATTACATACTCATTTGCTCATTCAAATTAATCGCCGATATTTCGGTCCAGTTGCATGGGTCGTAGTGACCGAAAAACTGTAGTGGCGGGGGGTAATTTGACAGTACTAAATGCTTATGGCAGATTAATTCATCTAGCCAACATCTACTTCGTTTTTTTTAGGTTCCATATCAAGACATAGGTTCCATATATCCGTTATATATAATAATATAATATCCGTTCCATAGTTCTATGTTTAAATTTCATGATTATATTCGTTTTAAATCATATTACAGATCATCATCAAATTATCATCATCATATTATATCAATCACTTAAAACAAATATTGTTTCGTTATGTCAGAAACAGGTGCGACAGACACTTTTCCAGTCCAACTGCCCAGTTTAAATCTTGAAAACACACCTGTCTGGCCTAAAATACCTGACATATAGGTACCACAATTTAGTTTTATACTCTCGTGCTACACCATAAAGCTATTTGTCTTGTGTTGACATGAGGCTGCTACATTTACAAGCGAGGCTATAATCCCAGCCCTCAGGAGTAGCAACGCATTTATTAGATTCTTCAGATAGGCTTTCAGTTTCGATTGAGATTGTATATGATATACATATATGTTCGTTAGATGCAGCGTCCACTTAACATCAGATGGTCAGCACGCTCGTTTGCTACTCTTCTCACGTAAAAAGTCAACTTTGTCTCCGTTTTTTTTAATTTTATTCTGATTCGGTCTGGTTTGTGGTTGGATGTAAATGTCTATGGTTTTAGCAATTATTGATCACCACAAGGCTCTTTACAACTGTAAATTTAAATAAATAATTTTCAGTGATCCATTGATACCATGCACCCCACGCTTTTTACATCGCAATTTCTTCTTATTTATACTTTTTTTAGTTGGAATTTTTTTTATAAAAACGTGTATTTTAGTTTTCTTAACTATCGTTTTTTTTCTTTTTTTTTCATATTATTGCATTGTCATCGGTCCTTGATACGTGTGCAAAGTTTTAAATTAATCAGATATCTGGAAATTGGTGAAAATTATACTCAAAGATTGGTAAAAAAGAATTTATTACTCTTTTTTAAGTTACCCTAAGTAAGCAGTATTGCCCCAATGTTTTCTCAGTATTAAATAAAGTTTGCCTCTATCCTATTTACGACGTGCCTCGCCAACTGATTACCTGTCCATCACGAATGTCTGGTGCGTCATAATAAGAACTCGCGTGATTTCTGATATAATCACATAACTGAATGATAAAATTAATTAACGTCACGTTTCTATTGGGTAACTCAATTGCTTACTGTGATCGTCATCCCACTGTTGGGCAGAGTTTCCCCACTTTTTACGTAGAGAAGAAAGAAGAAAAATTAAAAAAAACCGGTTAAACTATTACAAATTAGAATTATATATTAATTTATCAAGTAATTTTAGTTCTCTACTAAGTCGATATTATATAAAATTATGCCTTTCAGAATGAGAAGGATTAGACCTTAGTTCACTACGCTGGCCACTGGGGAATGGTAAACCGAAACCTTAAATGCCTTTATGAAGAGCTGTTCGACTTCCAGAATACCAAGCAAAAATTGATTTCTAATCCGAATATACCTTGAAAAATCAAACCCGAATTCGAACCCCGAACTTTCCGTAACAGACTAGAATTTTACCACAACGCTATGAATGTAATAAGAACTTATAATAATATTTGGAAATATTTAAAATACATTACATAATATTTACAATTAATATAATTAATAGTTACATAATAGTAACACTTATCTGAAGTTGACTACAGGTGAGGTGCAACTGGTGATAACTAACTGTAAGTCGGATTGATTAGATACATTTTGAGATAGAATCAGCAGCACTGCAGTACTGACTCATAATTGTTCGTTACATGCATTTAAATGAGACAAACGAGGGGAGTAGACGGGTCATCTGATGGAAAGCAGTCACCGACACAACCCTGAGTACTGGCCCGGGTAAAGAGGGTTTACCCGGAGACCCGTATTCCCCCGCCCAAATAGGCTGGAACGTCCCCCGATGATGATGATTACCTACGTCTATGAACATTTACAACACCAGAGTTGCATCACCTTTGAAGGTATGGTGGTGGTACCACAGCACCCAAACAAGGGAGAGTAGAGTTCTATTACTGTAAAAATATGCTTCGAATTAATTTGAACTAAAATATCGACTTTAAAGAAATTGCTTCTTCTGTTTTAGCTTTGAAGATGCTAATCCATAGATTTTCCTTCATCGTTAGCATTTCTAATATACATATAATTTAATATACAGAAAAGAGGCCTGGGATTCGGATTCGGGAACTTGGGGAAGGAAATCTTAACCACTAAACTAGCTGTGTTTTTAAAAGTACCCCCTTTACATTTGTTAGTTACATCAGCTTGATAAAAAATAGGTTATCCAGTAGAACATTTGCGAATATTCAGCGTTAACATTTCTGATACGTTTTAAATAAATGTTTCTATTCTAGTCTTGTAACCTTTACATATTACACATTTTAATCCATCTCGGAATGACGTCATCGTGACAGTACCTAATTGCGAACACCTTACAGAGCACATTAAAAACGATGCACAATATTTTAATTCATAATAATTTTGTATCCCGTAACTTGTTCACAGAAAGGCGTAACTCCAAAAACGTGCAAGCTAAAACCAACCTTAGCGCTAAAATAATACAGCTACGAATGTAAAGTCGTGTTTTACTTATGTAATGTTTTGGTCCGGATAACTCGCATCTCGCCCGAGCGCATTATACCTCGAGTCACTCTCAATCACTCAAGCTGTCCGCCTGTCAGTCATAAGCAAGACGAACGGGGGGAGACGGGCCCCGACCCCCACCCAACCCCCAGTGGGGGGGTGGTCAGCTCTTGAAGACAATTTACCGCGCAGAACCAGGGATGCGAATTTATTTGAAGGAATACCACGTGTATGAATTCTCTGCTATAACGTAAGTTTTGGATTGCTTTGTATGTTGAATGGATTGTATTTTGACTGACATATTGGGATTAGGGTTGGTACTCGTTGTATAATTGATTTTCATATTGCCATATAAAATTTTGTTTATTTGTGCTCAATTCTTTGTCCGTTTTGATATTATTTACACTACACTATTTATTATTCATGAGAGGAGTAGCAACCGAGCATGCAGGACACCCGATGTTATGTAGTCGCTGAACCCCATACATGACCCCAAAAGCACTAAAATTCTATCTCAGCTCGTATGTAGATGCGTTGCTACACCAGAGAACTAAGATGGTTCCTTCGTTTTTAGGTGTAGCCGGCAAACGCAGTTCTCCAACCGTAACTCGAGTCGCTTTATGGCGGATTATGAGTGCTGGGGTACCTCCCCGATCGCACTATAGTTCTACCACCTGCCACTGATTATGGTTACGTGATACATGTAAATTATTTATGTTTATAGAGTAATACTTTTACCTATTTGAGACAGATAGCTAGATCATTAAATACGCTCAAACAAGGGGTCAAAACGAATTTACAAGCGCATTATGTATCCTTATATAAAGTAAAAAAAGAAGGTACTATATTTGTCAAGTCTAATGATAATTTGTCAAAATTATAGATACTCGAAAACAAGACTAATTTGGTATTCATATTTATAATACGATGTTTAGAACGCCAACAACCTTTTGATGGTCGCAAGGCATATTTATAAGACAGGCGACTTTGCTTGGGACATAGTTATTCATTTGTTAATTTTTGTCAACTTCTAATGTTAGTTATCATTGAAAGAAATCATTTAATCTTGGCATACACCACAGCAATAATTAAATTAACAAAAAACAAAACAATGCAGGACGAAAGTGATAAACCTTTTTGTTAAAGATAATATAACGTATGTGTTCGACTTAAGGTAAGACTAACCAGTTTATTCGGAGATGGATATTTAGTAATAATTTTCTAGTAGGTGAAGCAAAACACTAAACGTGTCAATCCGAGCAACGGAAACAAAATAATCTAACGTATTCATGTCACTGAAACAATAACTAAATCGTGGAACTGAGTAATCCCTGACCAAACGCCGTGTCCATCGATCGTCAGAGAATAAAACGAAAAAATAAACAAATATTAATCAGGGCTCCTTAGCGCAAACAGAGTCAAAAACGCGACAAAGCCGGCCGGTCCGGGCGAGTTAACATCATTATCGGTGGGGGTTTGAGGGCCTGGGGGTCTGGGGTCTGGGGGGTTGGGGGGCACGAGGGGACACACGTCGCTCAGACGTCGTGCGCAGACGGACGTCTTTGTCGACCGTCGGTTTATTTACTCGGTGGCTTTGTGAAGGATAGAGGCGGCCGACATTTTTCGCTCGTTATTTTGTCCTTGGCTAGTTTTCGCGTCGGTTCCAGCCTTTCTGGTGCCTTGGCTTTGTTGTTTCTGAATGGTACAGGTGTGATATTCAGATTCTAAATTCATGCAGTGTCGTACACAGCACATGCACTTTGTAACAGAGTTGTACGAAACCTTGTGTGAACGTAAATCCCGTAGAAGTTTATCAACTTGTTATATAGCGTGAACCTTAGAATGATAAACGTAAATATGTTCATGGAGGATAATTAATAACATTGATAAGAAATTATATAATGTACATATTTAAAAAAAACCGTCATTACGATGATTTCATGTTTGGAGTTAGTTGCAAAAAGCCAAACTATTTTTTAGGAAATATAAACTGACGAGGCCAAAAGAATCCGATGAGGTTTATATATTGCTTATCTATAAAATCGGAACCAACAGCTAAGTATACCTTACGAAATAGGACAGCGCGCATTTTGCTACTTTTGGTCACCCATCCAAGTCTTCACCGCGTCCTTGATTTTTAAATCGAGAAATACACCAGCTGCACGGCAACGGGCACTTTATTTCATACTTTTTTAATTCACAGTCAAATGCTAAGATTCCCTTTATAGGTTATGAAGGACTCAAAGGCAAGTGCATAAACACCCAGACCCAGAGTAGAAATTTAGATATCCGTCGAGCAGGTGTCATAACCCTGCTACGTCACGGGCATAAAACAAAGAGTAACATACTCGTAGAAATATAATTATTAAAGCAAATAATAAACAGTCACGCGACGTCCCCTCTATGCGTCGCTCGCTCTGCAAACAGTTGATTCAATCAAACTTGACAGCTCAAAGTCGATGTGGGTCGGACAATGTGCCTATCATCGATTTTTTCCTCCGTGTGTCGCCGTATTTAGAATAATTCACTCGCGCCACGTACTGATGAACGTAAGAACGTAGAGTTGTGGTTTGAATCCATGATATTACTATCTAAGTTATAGGTAACTGTGGTATCATTTTACCGGGTACACACCGAGTATATGCCGGGTTTCGCGAAACAGTTTTGCCGTGACCACGAGCCATGCAACTGGTTCGAAATATCGACAATCAAAAATCGTTAATCGTGAGTACCCGGTAAATAGTAAAATGTCTACAATCCGCGTTAATACTTGTTTAAAATCATATGTGGTACAATAATCATCTGTGTCCTAATATGTCCTTAAGTCGGCTGGTGTCTCCTCTGGTATTGCAGGTGTACGTAGGCGACGGTGACTGCATTCACAGGTGGCCACGCTGTCTTTTCGTTAAGCTAACCTATATATGTACGTACATACAAATCTTAATTAAAAAGACGCTCAAAAAGAGCATCAAGCTTGAATTATAATTATACATGACATTCATTAAGTGTATGTAAATACCTTACAATGAAATAAAATATTTTAATTTGAATTTAGATTCATCAAAATGTCAAAGCAATCCTTAAAAGCTTACAAATATTTTCCTTAAATTTTATTTTATATGAATGTAGTCTGCTCCTAATCTTTTTGGTACAGACTGCTTTTTGATAGATGATTAAACTATTGTATGACTGGAGGTACCTGGGGAGGTACCTATTACTTCGCTATGAACTTTTGTGTTCTGGTTGGACATGTGCGGTAGCCGACTACATATGTAAACAAGACGATCGCCTGATTCCTCAGACATAACTTGTCCATACGACAAATAGGCCTTCAATCCTGTTCGGGGTTGTATGTGGACGTCTACGGCTGCAACGACTTAATATCAGGTGTTCTTTTCATGTTCATTTGCTACTTGCCACACATATAAAACAATAAAAAGATATTTACGCGAGAATAAAATAATGTATTGAGAAAATAATTCTATTCTTTTCTCATTAAAAATTAATGATGCCTACAGATGATATTGATTTATAAAGAGGAATCTATTTATTGCTTAATTGAATTGCAATAGTTGGAATATAATTGGAATTTGAGTAATTCGAATTAAATGATTACTTAGGACAGACAGACAAGGTCTTTTTGTAAATGATAGGCGAGAATTGATAGAATTGCATTAATATGAGACGATCGACGTTGGCTTTTGAGAAAAATAAAATGGGGCATAATGACTATTTCGCAAATTATCCAATAGTTCGATTATTAAAAAGTCAAATTAGTCAAGTGGCATGTCCAAAATAAATTGAAAATTGGATCTTTTGCGATTTTGCCTTTCTGTGAGTCATATTGTGTATTTGATATACTGCAATTTGGACCATTTAAGACCCCGGGTCATTTTGCAAATATGACATGATGCGCCTAAACTTGAACAAGGTGGTAGAATCTATACATTTTTTCCGGAGAGGGCCACCAACTTGCCCATTTCTAGCATGAAGCTTACTCGCGTTTCGGCAGAAAGGGAAAGTAGTTGTCAATTCACTAACGACGTGGCGACTAACTCAATTCTCGGGAATAACAACGCATCTATGATCAACCTTGAGTGGAACTCGTACTCGTTATGGACTTTATTACAGATGTAAAAGTGAGAAATTACTATCAAATGGAGCGATTCCGGGTCATGTCTTAGCTACAAAAACCCCTCGGTGGCTTTTTTTGAATTCCGGAAAGGATTTGACTATCGGATCTTTGCAAACTACACACAGGATTTCTTATATTGTATAATTATTACCATGTATCTATTACAATTGGGCTTAACATGTCTTCTGAAGGGCGGATACACGCAATTTTCAGCCACCAGTAGCCACCCATCCAATTCCAAACCACTTTAAGTGTTGCTTATTTTTGTGGATCGTATACGGTCTGCACAACACGCATGGCTATGCATATTTCACTCGCAAAATTATGTGAAGATTAGATAAAAAATATCTGAACAACGTATGTGGTCTAACATTGTCTTACAAACTATATCACGTTATATTCAGTGTCCTAGGTTTTACACATCACTGACCTGACTTTTTATCGTCAGAGATGCCTCAACATCTGGCGATCTCGTTTACCTAAAAACGGAGAGAACAAAATACGCAAGATGGCAGAAAAAGTTAGACCGGGAAGGTACCACCACTCAGAATCCGCCGTAAAGACGTTTTTGTGTTTTGGTTCAAAAGCTTCAGTCACCGGCTACATTTACAAGCGAGGCGACTATTTTAGTACTTCAGAGTGGCAACGTATTTATATATCTCAGACAAGAGTTTAGTCTTCTTTGAGGTCGGACGTTTGCTACTCTTCCAAAATGAAAAATCTATGTAACCGTTGCTTTAAGTAGATACGGTTTTGTAAGACAAGAATCTACTAGACATAGCCCAATATTTAATTCTGATAAGAATCTGGTTAGACATAAAAAGCTTATTTATAACATTTAATATTAGCTAAAAAGTATATAGAGTAGTTATTTGCTCATTAGTCGTGTTTTATAATTGTTTTCCTTTGTAGTTTAAGAAAACCTTTAAATCACGAATTAAGAGGATTTATTTCAGACTCTCTACAGTTCTCTAATTAGAAACATCGTTCGATTTGCCCATTTAATTATGGAAACCCTGATCTCTTAAAAAAGCAACAAACAACACCGCTAAGGCGATATCTTCAAAGAAATCTGCATTACTGCACTCAATCATACGCAGACGTACAGAACGCTCGCCTATTTAATTGACGGCCACTCCATCAAAACAACCTTGGAAAACACGACCTTAATACATTAAAAATCGAATTATTATCAGCTTTATGCCATTACTATAAGATTCAATCAGCCGCAAAGGAAAAATTGTTGAGGACGTCTGTCCTGAACAAACTTACGCATAACCCAATCAGACGATTGTCAACTTTAATACAATGTAATGGAGTTTATCTTCCCCGCAAATGGTTTTCAAGTACAGTTCAGCTGTCAACGCTAAACGTCACATGTCATAGACGAAGTGTCAAAGCAAAGACGCCTCTATGTCTGTGGGTGTGCGGAGATAGGATTTTATAGAAATATTGTCGAGGCGGGGTCCGAGTGACAGCGGGAGCCGGATAATGACAGTGATGCAGTTATTATTAGTTTTGTTTTTTGTTTTGAAGCGCGGATGTAGTTTGAAGGGTTGTCACAAAGAAAGTCTTGATATGTTGTTGAAATTAGACATAACGGATTAGTTTGCAAAGGTGTTTGAAATATATTTATGATGGAAACTGCATCCAGCTGTGGGTCAATAGATCCATGATCGTTATGGATGAAATACGTTTATTTCACAACATTACAAAAAACAAAAGTGTTTTTCAGAACACGTTATACTATATTAATATTGGAATCAATTTCCGGATTTTCTAACAATTTTTCAAAATGTTCACCCAAACTAAAAAGTTAGAAAGAGACACAGTTTTGTTGACTTTAAAGGTAATCATCTCACAAAGTTAAATGAACATTGCTTTTTTTTAATATTTGTTGAAACACAATATAGGATATTATTGGATTTCATTTTTTGTCTGCACTGTATTTGTTCTATCCATCAATTAAATTTCTTGAATGTTACCCTTAATTAATTTATTTATCGTTATTTTTCTATATCGTTATAAGACGGTCCACAGACCACACTTTAAGAAGAAAATTAAGACCAGACTATATTTACCTTTCAAAATGCATCATAAAAGTAAAACGATTATAACATATAGCAGACAAACAAACAGACAGAAAGGCAGATGGTCAGACAAATAAATGAATATTCAGTGAGAAGACAGAAAGATGAACAGGACAGTCCAACAGATAGAAAATACGAAATTAAAAGGGTCCCTTTTTTAAACATGTGACTATACAACGAATAGTCAGTCAGAAGATAGACAAATAGACAGACGGACAGGGCAAAAGTATAACGTTCCTTTTTAAAAAATGCGACTACGAAACGAATAGTCAGTCAGAAGATAGATAAATGAAAAGAAGGTCATGACGAAATTATAATCGTTCCTTTTTTAAACATATGACTACGAAACAAATAGTTACACCGAAGATAGATTAATAAAAAGACGGTCATGACGAAATTATAATCGTTCCTTTTTAAAATGACCGCGGAATCCTAAAAAGAACAACTTAAAATGAGAATTAAAAAAAAATCAACGCTCCAACTGTAACTTCGCCGCACCAACTGACAAAGTGAGTGTTCCTTCCACGAAAATAGTAAACGATGTTTGACAAATAGCGCCAGATGTCGCACCGAGGGGTTAAGGCTTTTTATACCGCGTTAGCACCTTCGGATTATTATAAAGGCTTGTAAACGTTTCGAGGGTTACAGCACGTTTAAAAATAAATAACGATGAAGCTTGAATGGCATATACGTCTTTTATGTAGATAATGTATTGTAATGAAGCTGGTTACACTTAAAAGCGAGGAGATTGTCTCAGTCTTCAGGAGTGGTAACGCATCTACGTACCAGTTATGACTTCAGACCTACTTGAGGTTGTATGTAGATGGGTTGTCGCGACTACTGTAAAAGGAGGACTGATTTAAAAAGAGTGTTGGGAGCTTTTTCCGCCGGCCTTTTTCTCCCGGTCAACCTTAGCCAACAGGGCGCTCAAAGCCGATGTACTGATTTTACATTGTTTCCTTGACGTTCATTAAGTGTGTGTACCTTACAATGAAATAAAGTTTTTGAATTTGAATTTGAACTTTACATCAGTTGGCCAGCATGCACATTTGCTTCTATTCTCTCAAAAAAACAAAATTATATACATTGGACTTCTATTCATGTCGTAATTAATTTATAATACGCACATAACTTAAAATAATCAGAAGTCTGGAATTCTGAACCTAGACCTTTCATATGAGACCAGGTTTACAACCCCGTTAGTGCTTCTTACTTACATTAAATATAAAAGTAAAATTTTGAGGATTAGTGTAACTACATTATAAAATATATAAAAATAAATTAAAAAAACATGTACTACCTTAAAGTTATAAGGCAGATTCTAAATGTGGGAGAACTACAGTTCGACAGGGGAGGTACCAACGCCACCCTCATAATCCACCGTAAAGCATTATTGTGTTTCGGTTAGAGAGGCACAGTTGCCGGCTACACTGAAGCGAGGCGACTCTCTTAGTGCTCAGGAATAGCAACGTTTCTACGTTCGAACTAAGATAGAATTTAAATCATATTCATGGTTGTACGTGGATGACTATGGGCTGCGACTACTTAACATGAGGTGATTTGCATGCTCTTTTTTCTACTCTTCTCACATAAAAAAAGATAATTTACTTGTATAATTGTTTTATATCTCATTGTAAATTAAACTCTGTTTTGTATAAGAATCTTTAAACCTAAAATTAAACATAATGAAATATCGTCAATACAACACGACAATCGACGTCAAACTTGACCGTCAGTCATACACAGCAGACAGTATCGATATATCAATCAATAAATCGCGCTAAAGATTGAGATATTTCACTCGGGGGGAAGCCACCCCCACGAGGGGGTGTTTGCCCGTGACGGATATATCCCCGCGTAGACACCCGTCAATCATCCGAGATATGATGGGAATTAATATTTCAAATGGAGAGCGCTCTAGTTGTCTTGATACTAGTGTTAGGGCTTATAAATTCTTGATACCTAAAAGCATAATAAAGTAAGTATAGACATTTTAAACTATTAATTATACATTTACAATATAGTAAAACTTGATGCTTTGAAAGTGGAAGATTTATAGTTCGATCGGGGGGGTATCACAGCCGCTCTCGTAATCCGCCGTAAAGGATTACTTGTGTTTCGGTTGGAGAGGTGCGGTTGCCGGCTACACTTTGAAGCGAGGCGACCATTTTAGCCCTCGGGAGTAGCAACATACTACGTTCAAGCTCAGATAGGATTTTAGTTATGTTTGT
>DWON01006034.1:0-14280 GCA_018251015.1 Phocides pigmalion okeechobee
CGCTTTACTTTCAACGTAATACGTATTTTATATTACAGATAAACAACAAGAACTCGATTTGCCATGCCTCCAGGTGGATGAAACTTCCGAACGCGTCAAGAAGAAGGAGAAGCCGCGCCATGCCGGCCCTGGAACTACCATGTCACAAGTAAATATCATATTTCTTAAAATTTTCGTTTAAAAATATATCTTGTATCCTATATATAATCTTAAACAACTTTTATAGTTTTAAAATAATAAACTAAAAATAATTTCAATTTTTGTAACACCATCCTCACAGAAAAAACATGTCATTACAAGATATGTCGTATCAGCATGATATTAACCTCAATAGAAAGGTTTAGTAGGCTTACTAAATTAAATCTGATAAGGAAAACGCTCAGCGAGGCATAGTCTCCCTGGTATCTACATATTATATACCTAATCCAGAGCTTAGTCATTCAACCAATTAGTAAATTAAAGTATACAAAGTGCATGTAGTTTAAATTTTCCTGTAGGCTGGTTGACTAATCGAAAACTATGGATTACACCTCACTACATTTTACGAATGAGTATATGTCACGTTACACGCAGTTTATCTTTAACATTGTGTAACCTTATTACCGTTAATCCATAATTAAAAATAATTAAACGAAAACAAGTATTTGTTCAACAGAACTTCATTAACCTACAATATTCTGTATCGGTATGATTGGTTAGTAATGCATAATTTTCTGTTATTTAGGTCGTGAAGCTACATGGAATTACTACGCAATGCTTAACTTGTGATCTGTGACGTTATTTGTTGACAAAAGTTTGCTTAGCCACTTGCATAATACATATATTAACATAATAGATTTTTTTTTATAAATGTGATAAAACTTAGTACATTTTGTCAACATGTATATAAAATCCTGTAGAGATATACAAAAGCATTGAAACAATATAATATTTTCTGGACTTAAAATTACAGAGAAACCTTTTACTTATTTACAGATTTCTGGCGTCAAGAGAACACTTACACACACAAACAGCTTCACCGGTGAACGTGTACCGAGATATGGGGTTGAGACACCGCATGAGGAGGAGCTGGGGCGTCAACTGGGCGATCTGGATCGTTGGGGAGTGGACATATTCCGTATCGGTGATCTGTCATGCGGCCGGCCTCTCACCGCCGTCGCGTACTCCGCGTTCACATCCCGCGAACTGCTCACAACACTGCAGATCCCAGCGCGCACGTTCCTCGCTTTCGCCGTGACTCTCGAGGAACACTACGTCCGTGACAATCCCTTCCACAACTCCTTGCACGCGGCCGACGTCACTCAGTCCACAAACGTGCTTCTCAATACGCCCGCCCTCGATGCCGTGTTCACGCCGTTGGAAGTGTGCGCCGCACTGTTTGCCGCTTGCGTTCATGACGTCGACCACCCTGGCCTCACCAACCAGTTCCTGGTCAACTCCAGCTCCGAACTAGCGCTCATGTACAACGACGAGTCCGTGCTGGAAAACCATCATCTCGCCGTCGCTTTCAAACTTCTTCAGAACGACGGCTGCGACATCTTCGTAAACCTCCACAAGAAACAACGCCAAACGTTGCGTAAAATGGTCATCGACATGGTGCTCTCTACCGACATGTCCAAGCACATGAGTCTTCTAGCTGATCTCAAGACGATGGTGGAGACAAAGAAGGTGGCCGGCAGTGGGGTCCTCCTACTGGACAATTACACTGACCGAATACAGGTGTTAGAGAATCTCGTACATTGTGCCGATCTGAGCAATCCTACCAAACCGTTGCCGTTGTACAAACGGTGGGTGGCACTTCTTATGGAGGAGTTCTTCCAGCAAGGTGACCGTGAACGAGAGCAGGGAATGGACATAAGCCCGATGTGCGACAGGCACAACGCCACTATAGAGAAATCTCAAGTCGGCTTCATTGATTACATCGTGCACCCGCTGTGGGAGACATGGGCGGATCTGGTCCACCCTGATGCTCAGGATATATTGGATACCCTGGAGGAAAATCGAGACTACTATCAAAGCATGATCCCTCCGTCGCCACCGCCCGCACCCCTGCAGCACTCCGCTGATGAGGATCGTCCCGAACAAATTCGCTTTCAGGTAAATTATAAACAACATTATTTATTTGTCATACTATCATTAAATGCTTCTCTGGGTTAAGATTTGTTTCACAGAGAATTAGCAAACACACTTAACTTAAGCATTGTTACATTGTGACGTGCATTTTGAAGTGTCATACATCGTCACCTTGACTTCAAATGAAATGTATGCTCGTTTGTCACATAAAAACGAAAAATTATTCATTGGCTTCCTTTTAATTACACTTATGAGACAATAATTAAATTTGAGTATGCAAGAACCACCTATACAAAGCCGCAGTAAAGATTCCATTTAACGGTTCCGTGTAATAACTACTTGTGGTTAACCATAACACTGATAGTGAATGGAAGTGTATGGTGTTTTCATATGTAAACAATAATTAGTCATATTTTACAAAAAGAACAAAGTCTAATTATTTCCATTGAAACTGACGGTATGATGTGATGCGGTTAAATTTATGATACATCAATAGAGAAATTTCTTTGAGACGCATGTCAGAAGCGACGTAAGTCACGGAGTTTACTTAGAGAAGAGTGTCCTCATTTTGTGGAAACAATTATATATTTTATATCGCGATACCTTTGTTTCTAGTCTAGTTTAAAAAGGCTTCAACATAACAACATGCATAAAAATAATTAATATTTTCTCGTAATCTTCCAACCGGTACATACATGCGTACCCCCTACCACTTTAGAGCAAGATTTTTGTCGTATTTTGATAAAAGATTGGCCTTTGTCTAAAGTGTAACTCCCATTTACTTGAAAGCTAACGTATATAACTAAGATTTTTCAAAAGGGCCATATATGTACAATGTTGTTTATTGTGTGTATTTGTTGTACAGGTAACACTGGAGGAAGGAGAAGGTTCAGAGGAGTGCGAGGGCGAAGGCGACGGCGGGATGTGACGGAAACTACTGGGAATCTGCAAGAAACTCTCTGAAAGGATGCAAGTGTGGTGGAAGCTCTGGCAGTAGAGCGCAGAGTGCACCTTCGCGATGACGGAACCTTAGTCTTGTTACACCGCAAACCGGACAATGTGTGGTGTGCAACTTAGCTTATACACGGAATTTGTATCCATATAGCATCCGCGGTGTTCAATACACGAGCACACTTACGTGCGTAGTTTCGATGCGGTTCCCGGCATGAACCTTGATGCTTGATAATGTAAGAATTAGATACTCGTTTGGCGCAAATATTTTTCCGAAAAATTGTCCCCGAAGACATCTGCATTAAAGATCTGAGCATAAGTTACAAGCCGGGAACGTGGCATTCGATTTCTGTATAAGCAGCGTCTATCTGCGACGTGTAAGTGTATATGTATACGCACACTTGCGTAGATAGTTTCGTTGTAATCGTAAAATTCAACCAATTCTACTCACAGTCTGTAAGTAAATGGGCTTTTAAATGTATAGGTAGGTATGTGATTGTATCGTAATGTTGTCGCCGACGCCGCTCGGCTCGTTGACGCTTGTCTGTCTCCCGTCGAAATGCGAATTGTATCGTTACATTTTGAACGTAATATAGTTATTTGTATGTCATTAAATACGCGATGTTGTCTAAGTTACCTAACGACTAAACATGTCCCTCCCAATGACTGTGTAACGTTCAAACGTCTTAATATATTTTATCTCGTTTTAATTTTTCGTCTAACCAAAGATAGGAAAGTTCGACAGCTCGTTTCAAGTTCGATATCCCTGTGAGTAGTTGGTCTTCAAATCGTAAAGTTAAATGTCGTATAAGTAGATTTTAGTCGTCGATACCGTATATACCGGATCGATTAAGTAAGGACATTGAAAACGCTTATTAATTGGTATGAAAGGGTAATTTATATTGTCATATCATCCACTTTTCTCATATTTAATACGGGTTTGCGATAATGATGTTATTCACCAAAATATATTAACATAATAGATATCCTAAATATAATAACTATTTTAAGGTAAATATTAAAAATGCCTTTCGGAGTTGTCGTCGTGTCATATTGAATATTTAATATTCGGCCAGTTTCTCGCCGCGCAGACACAATCCCGGACTCATCCTGTTAAATAGCTTTACTTATTTGATTTGTTAACCTCATAGCACCTCATTTCTCGTGAAGGATCGCTGGCGATCCATATGTTTTCTCTTTAGGGTAATGTTTTATTTTTGTAAATTACAATTTTATTCTAGTTATCTTTCACCCAAAAAGCCACGAATCTTTAAGTATTAAAGTTTGTGTATTCAACTAACGGCTTGAAGTGTTTGAATAAATATAAGTACTAACAAAGGCGTGGTTTGCGACTAAGTTTTCTTTCGAGTGAAGTCAAGTATTCGCAGAAATATTATAATATATTTGTTACTAATATGTGCAAATGTTAACGGCACTCGGGCCGGGTCTTGCAATAGTACGTGTTAAGTAGATCGTCTCTAAATTCTGCGCACAATTCATTCTTCTCATGTAAATGTTATAATAATTAGCGACGTAAAAATCAAAAATGTTATATAATCCACACAATGCAAATCGTGCACATTCAAAATATTATAAAAATACCATATCATAACTACAAAAAGATTTAATCTGCATATGTGGATTTATATTTTGCAATGTAATAAAATTTAAAAGTAATACGTTCAGCATTTTTCAGCAATTTTGAAAAATATTTGGTGTGGATTGTACAATTTGGATTTTGTGACTTATAGCGTATATATTTTCACGTCGTTTTGCCCATTTCGCTTAATCGCATCACAAAATGTATATGTCCAATTAATATACCCGCAGATCTGATACCACGCGTCATCCCCTCACTTGTATTTATAGCATCAGCATTTCCATCCGATCGCTGTTTCACACAATAGCTTACTGCTACATACATTCACATACTGATTAGGGAGATTGAAATACTTAATTACATGTATTATGTGTGCATTTCATCGTATCTGTCGTTTTAGCGTACGATTGTATTATTTTTGAGCTGGTCTCTAGTTTTATGTACTCAAAAGATATTTCTATTGTACCTACCGTAAATGTTGTTTTCAGACCTTTCAAACTTTTATACTCTGGCGTACCTCTTTCGAGTATATTGTTTTATACCTGCACTTTCCCCATCCATGTTCATTCATCAGTTTAAAGAACGAAGGTCCAATGTACATTGTTTTCGTAGGTAAATTAAGATTTAATTCGGCGAACAAAATATGTACGCGACGTCGCCATCTCTTTAACTATTTTCTGATTTTAAAAGTGTAATAGTTTAGCACGTGGAATATCAACATTGAATTAATATACTAAAAAAACGCTTAACTACATAATTGTGTGTTAAATAGGAAGATTACTCTTAGAAGAATATTCGTTTCGAAATATATTATATAAAATCTATGTGAAATTCGTTCGATAAAATATTTGTACTGCAGTAGAGTTGTGTGATATATATGCACACCTAATCTTTCGTAGTTCGTAATATGTGTACAGAGCCAAATTTAGACCGATTCTACAGGTTTCTTACAAATACTGTATCTTATTAATATGTGGACATATAAAAATGTGTAATTAGCTGATAATTACTGTACTTGTTGCAACTTGCAAATTATTTTATCGAAGTGTTAGATACAATACGTACTTACTTACTTACAAGGAACTGTTAGTATCCATTCATTTATGACTAGTCTGAAGGCGACACTTCCGTTGTTTAAGTGACTCGTGGTAGGAATACCGTTCACCGCTCTACTTAGCTAACACCAAAGAACAGAGTTGATAACTTTGTGATGGACATTGTTCTAATATGTATATTATTAAAGCATGTCATCTTCCTATTCGAATTACTTGTTTAGAATTATCAAATAACTATATCCTCAAGCGGTTTCAGTGTTATATGTTTTGTCAGTATGAAAAACTAACGCTAAGATTGGATAATATCTAGATAAATTATAAATACCAAGTTAACGTGTGTAATGCTGGTCATTCACATTACTTATTATTTATGTTTAAAATAAAAAATAGCTTGTAATAGTTTAAATGAATATTTGAGTTGATTAAAAATATTAATGTATTTAGAATAAAAAGATATTGGAGAAAATGTGAAGTTGTTTCATTATTATTTTCCCTACCCGTACACACACATATTGGAACACAAAATAAAATGTATCTTTAAAGAATTTGTAGATATTAATATAGAATTGGTACTAAATACACGTAATTAGAAGAAACTACACCTACCTATGGGAGTTTATTTGATAAGAATAGCAAACAAGCATACAAACCACTTTATGTTAAGTCACTGCACCACACAATATTCATACAAATTCACACAGAACATATAACACAAAAAAGATCCGTCGGCGGTCGTACGTGTATGTGTTGCTACTCGTGGGGTCTAAGATGGTCACCTAGCTTCTAAGTGTAGCTAACAACCACACCTCCAACCGAAACATAACACATAAGGAGTTGCTTCACTACCGATTATAAGGGTGATGGTGGAACCTCCTGATCTAACTATAATTGTACCACCTATCATAAGACGATTTCGGGAATACCATAAATTACGTGTTTATAAATCAGGACAATGGTAATTATAATCTGGGCACAGCGTATAGTCAGGTGCTAACATAGACGATAATAACAAATCTGAATTCACTCTATTCAGGTAATGTTACACTTACGTTTATGTAAAGCACAAGATAATAGCAACAACTATAAGATTATCCGTATTAAAATATTGGGAACTGAATTTATTTGATTGTTTTAAGTGCAGTTACTTACATAATTTACCCATATAATTTAGTTTATAATATAAGAGTATCTATATTGGAAAGTAGGTAAAACCGTATAACTTACTACTCTATAATTTTACTCTGATGTACAAACAATCGCGATTACAAAAAAGGGGACTAAAATGTATATGTCATTAAAAAAATAATTTGACGCACATTTAGATATACATATGTCTACCTATACTCCTCTACCTCTGTGTATAAAGATAAAGGGACCTATATAAAATACCCTCCGAATAATTTAACAATTATTTGTTATAAGTCAATAGTAAAAATATTATACTAACCTATTACACATTTTTAACTAAAGTGAATATGCAAGATGGATATAAATAAAAGATTTAATAAACAGAAATTGAAAATATTGAAATCAATCGGTAAAGGCACTTACGGGTATGTATAATATATGTAATTACAATGGACTTTGTGAAACATTAGTGACTCGGCATAATAAACTATTTCACATTTCACAGAAACGTTTATTTATGTGAAAACAAATTGAACAATGTGTTGACTATAGTAAAGGACATTGAAATGAATATAAAACTTCATGTTCACAAAAAGGTAATCAGCAATTAATTTGATATTTAGAAATGTATTTTTTTATATTTTTAAGAATTTGTACGTTTTAAATAATTATTTTAGGACATAGCTAATGAAGTCGATATATTATCTACAATGAATCATCCGAATATAATAAAATTTTATAACAGTTACTATATTGATAATAATGTGATGATATGCATGGAATACGCCTCAAGTGGGAATTTAGCAGAGTTTATGTACCAACGATGTCCTAAGTTAATAAAACAGCAGGTATTTTTAAATAACATACTATCGCATGTTGATCCCAAGCCCATGGCCTTTGGTAAGTACATGTTCCTTTCGGTGTCCAAGGCTTTATGATTCAACAGGACCGGTGTTCAGCTAACCTTGAGTTATTTGTATTGTAGTATTACACTTATGTGTATTGACATATAAGTCCCAATCGGTTATGATGTTCTCCGCGTACGTAGGAGATTTGCCATTTCAATTAAATTCTTAATAGCTACTCCGTCTCTTTTCCATTTCCAAGCAACCGTGTAAAGCACTGCTTATGCTTAGTTTATGTAAAGCATTACTGTGTAAAAAATACGTATATATAAATACGTAATGTATAAAATACTTTGAAATATTTCATAAAGCACAAATACCAATTAATTAGTGGTCATAACCAGACACGCAGATTTTTACATTCAACCAACAAAAAATGTTTATTTTTTCACCAGGAAATACTGTTTTATTTTTGCCAAGTTCTACTAGGTGTGCACTACATACACAGTCTTAATATTGTACATAGAGATTTGAAAGCTGAAAATATATTACTGACTGGAAAACATGGCATTATTGTTAAGATTGGCGACTTCGGTATATCTAAAATGTTAGCCAGGTGGGTTGTACATATCTTAAATTAGCAGATAGCAGTTTATTGCCTTCTTAGCTAACTAATCTACTAACTACGTGAGAAATAGTCAAGATGGACTTTAGATAAGATTTCAGTTCTATCTGTGCAGATCAATGGTTTGCTGTAAACACTTCCTTATTTGCTATTCTTCTAAGATAAAACGTAACATTTAGCTAACTAAATGATCCGAATGATCACAAGATAAGTCTGTGCCTATCTTGTGACCATTTGGATAATTTATTACTACAAATCAGAAGTAAGGTAGGAATTCTATTAAAATGGACCACAGTCATTGTTCCTACTAACGAATTATACATATGTTGGTACCTCACAAAAAAACTTTAAATTAGAACCCAGAAAATAATGGCAACAATAAAATGCGATTGCGCCTCCATATTCCGCCCCATATTCAAACTATAAGGGGTCGATTACAATTTATGTACAATAACATATCTAATCTTCCTTCTTACCTATCAAAGTTATTTTGGGGAAAGAAGTTACTTTTTCTTTCATATGTATACTAATTATAAGTCAGTATATTTTTAGTCTAACATATTTCAGTGCAAAGAAAACATCAACAGTAATAGGAACTCCTTATTATTTAGCGCCTGAGCTATGCGAAGGCAAGCCGTATGACACAAAAAGCGATGTTTGGGCTCTTGGATGTTTATTATACGAAATGTGTACACATAAACGGGCGTTCGAATCCGAGGTACGTATGGTAACGTCTATGAAAGAACCAAGCTGCATTTTTCTATACGTCGATAATGCATTTTTAATAGATACTTGCTTGTGTATAAATACGCCTTCATTACCATTAGGATATTGTCGACTCCACTGTATGTACTTAGAAGGTAGGTAGGTAGAATGTTCTATGAGCTGGATTATGAGTTGGTAATAGACAGAAATTGAAACCTTATATTAATGTACCTTTTTCTTCCATAGCTGTAAGATGCTGTAGTAGTACACTCAAACTCATAATAGGATTCTCTTTTGTGGTGCCATGGAAAAACAAGTACATAAACACCTAATCGCAGAATAAAATTCTGAATGATTTAACGCTTGATCTGAGATTGAACCGCCACGCGGATCAACGAGCTTCATGCCTGTCTGCATCTAGATACTCGTAATTAAAATCCGGCCGCTGAAAGAATGAGTTCCTAACAGATCGTATTCGAATGAACAAAATAATTACTTTCGTTTGCCTCACAAAGGAATATTTCTCTCGGATATTTAATTTTCAACGAAAATTCCATTCAGAAACTAGAAACACACACACATACAGACATAAATTAAATTGACTATTGAATTCATTATTACTTTATTACAGACACTGGTTGGATTAGTGAAAGCCATTACCAGCGCCAGCGTCCACCCTATTGATTTGAACGTATATGAAAGGGGAATTCAGGATCTTATAGATTCTATGCTTTCAATATTGCCTGATAAAAGACCTACGATAAAAGACCTAATGGGACGATTGATCGTGTTGCCAATTGTGTATACCGTATTTTTAGATGCTGGTAATGACGAATTGTTATATTTTGATTATGAAAACCTTAAGAGTGTAATTTGAATTTTACTATATATATCTAATTATGTAATTTGAGGACTAATAAAAGATGAATTTTGTTGTAAAATGTTTTTATTTGTATGAAAACTGGATTTAAAAAATTATAATTAAAACTAAGCTGGTAAATAAATTAGAAATGCAGCCACTGAACAGAACTTTGAAAAAAAAATGTTCTAAATAAAAGGTTAACTAAAAAGATATCGCTCATGTGTAGTATCTCCCACATGGTTAGTGTAGTATATTTCCTTAACAGCTTAATACAGAAAGAATTCAGTGCTGCTCTGTTCTAACCAGCTTAACTGACTCTTTGAATAAACCTATACTATCTGATCTTCAGTGTAGTAATCTGCTCTTACAGCTAATTTTGACATGGAAACCAGTTTATCTGCAGTGAACTCTTATTGTCCATTGGCTTGTTCAGTTTCCATTTCTTCATCTTCAAATTCTGAAAACAGGATCAAAAGATTTAAGTTAATAAATGGCGGCAAATAGAAATAATTTTTACTGTGTGGGGGTTTGACCAAGAAAATTTTCCTTTCCCATCTCTTCCTTCCTATTCGAGGTGTTACAACATATTTGTTCTTAAATCAAAAGCATTAACCAATATGCACATTCACAGCATTTGCATATTTATTACACAGCACCTCTATTCATATAAAACATGTAGACAGATGCTAACCAACCTCAAATTATGATAAATTACATTGACTAATTAACTAATACATTTTTGTGTCGGTAAATATTCTTGAGCAACACGATCTACATAATATCTGAAATGTATAATAAAATAAATTCATAAAGGATTATAAAAGTTAGTAAAATATCCTTCCATTTCCATGCAGAAATATTTTTCAGCTTCATATGGATCCCAGGACACCTAGATGGGATCAAAATAGTGTTATATTAATTATATATCACATAGTGTTACAAATAGTTTACCATGTCTTCTTACAAGCTACTCCAAAAACTTAGATAAATGTTAATAACCATATCAACGTAAGGGATAGTGTGATAGCAACATACTCTGGATAAAATATATCATACATTTGGTACACATACAAACTGTCCCAAACTTTTCTTCCACTTGAAGATTCACTGATTTACATTTACATACACCATTGTGGCAGACATGTTAAAACATTATTATCGTATCTAAGGACCTTTAGACTTTTGAGCGAGGTTATTGCATACTGCATGGAATACAGCAGTACTTCATGGACTACTACTATTCAATAAGTCTGTCGGTGTCATGTATGACAATTTAACAACTGTTACTAAATAACAAAATATTTATTATGATTATCTATGATTTTTTTCTTGTGAAGTATTAACAACTTCCTACTATGTAGAATCTACCACCCAACTCACTGCATAGATACATTCATTTTGATAAATATGAACAAAATTTTAATTTTTGTGTATAGTATATTGATATTGATGAGTATATAGTAAATTTGTTGAAAGTTCTAAATATTATGACCTACATACTACACCTATGTACATACACACAAATCATAAATAAAAGTATATCTGCCAAAAAAAGGATACCATTAGTAAATTAATCTATAAATATTAAATTTAAAAGCACCTTTAAAGTGAAATGTATACATCTATTTAAGGTCCCATTAGACTTACGTTGCCCATTTGTGTAAGACTGTGGTGGCAATGGTTTCTGACCAGGAATCTGGCCTGACTGCAGCATTCTTGTCAGCCTCTCCACCTCTTGCAATGAAGAAGCATTTTTAATAGCTTCTCTAATCTTGTTAATCTCTTGAGGAGTAAGATCTATAAAGTAAATAACATAATTATAGCAAATTGCGTATTATAAAAGATTGATGGTGGGAGAACTATAGTTCGACCGAGGAGGTACCACCGCCGCCCTCATAATCCGCTGTAAAGCATTACTTGGTTTCAGTTGAAGAGGTGTGGTTATCGGCTACACTTTGAAGCGAGGCAACCATCTTAGTCCTCAGAAGTAGCAACATAACTTATATTTGGTATGGTATAACGTAATGTATAATTGGTATGATTGGGTACTAATATGTACTTGTCAAATGTTTATGTAAAATATTATATGTGGCAACTTTTGTTTACTTGGCAGTAAGCCCATGTCAAAAGTGGTAACAAATATAAGATTTTGGTCTATCATTAAATTCTGCAACTACCAATAACTTGTATGTTGTAATTTATGATTCCAGTTTACGTTTTTTTTTTATGAGAAGAGTAGCAAAAGAGCATGCAAATCACCTAATGTGAAGTAGTCGCAGCCCATAGTTTGCCACATACAATCACAAATATGACCAAAATCCTATCTGAGCTAGAATGTAGATGCATTGCTACTCCTGAGGACTAAGATGGCTGATTCGCTTCAAAGTGTAGCTGACAACCGCACCTATCCAATCAAAACACAAGTAATGTTTTACGGTGGATTAAGAGGGTAGTGGTGGTCCCTCCCTGTTCGAATTACAGTTCTTCCACCTTTATTCATCTACACAAGCCTTGGGAATCACGCTTTAGATAAAGGGAACATACACTTGTTTAATAAGAGCACAAGACTTGGTCGAGTATAAATTGAAATTACATACTTGTGGTTTTAGCATCAGGCAAGTTCCCTCCTGGGACAAATGTTTTTGCTTTTCTTGAAATTTCCTTTTGCATCTCCTTTCCTTTCTTACTCTTGAAGAGAGTATTAGCTTCATCTCTTTCTTTTTGTTTTATTTTCCTAAAATCTAAAAGTCTAAGTTCAGGCAGCTTAAATGCCACATAAGCTCTGAAAGTAAAAAAATATTTATTATATAATTTATATTTGAATATAGTAAAACTTGATTATTTGCCGAATTGAATTTGATTTCATATTTCATATCAAAAAATAAGACATAAATGAAGTCATAATAGTTATCAAATATATTATGCAAAAATGTTTATAAAGTTTTAGTATATGATAGCATATGTATTTGAATGTTCATATCACAAAGGAAATGAAAACATGTCTGTACCTGTAATGTTGTTTATTTGCAACTGGATTATGCATCAACGATAGAGTCCGCAGCTTTGGTAGAGTTGCTAAAGGGTCTAAATCGCCCAGTTCAGCAAAGTGGTTGTTTGTTAAAATAAGCGACTCTAAATTTGGCAAATACTGTTCCAAATTCTCACCAATTCTCCTGAAATATTATTTTTCTAATTCATTACATAATAT
Source organism: Phocides pigmalion okeechobee (assembly GCA_018251015.1). NCBI lineage: Eukaryota > Metazoa > Arthropoda > Insecta > Lepidoptera > Hesperiidae > Phocides > Phocides pigmalion. The sequence goes on from DWON01006034.1 coordinate 13,053, forward strand.
TTTATCTAGATCAAATAAATTCACTTTTCTAATTCATCTCAATTACCTTATTTACCATAATTTAACTTAACAATTTTATTTGATTTACAGACAAAAGAAAAAAACAATTGTAATATATTTTTGTTACACTTACACTATTCTGTTGTTATTGAAAAACATGCATTTTAGTCTTTTCAAAAGCGGAAATCCATCCAGCTTTCTTATGTCATTATCGGAGAAATCAATGGTATCAAATTGGTCTAAAGTTGCTCCTAAATTCTCAATCTGAGGAATTTTATAACCTGCAAATTATACAAATAAATTATTGTATAATAATGACGTTACTTAATTTATAAATTTTGTAGTGTGATCCCTACTCATGACTAAAAATAAAGAACATTACTTTTATTAATTGTTAACATAACATTGAAAGCCGATTAAAAATTATGTGCCCAATAAAATAGTATAAAGCCAATGAGGGTTACTGAATAAATGGGCCAAATAAATGGCTACATCCCTGGACTACGTGTAGGCCAATCAAAGTTCACAAGGTGATAAAGTGTAATCCACAAAACCCATAAAATCCAAACCCAACAATTAACATATACCTTTTAAGGCTTAGCGTTTAAAGGAAGAGCGATGGCGGTTTGCTATATCTGCCAATAAATACAATACGATTGCTAAACACAAACTCCATAAAAATCATGAATACCTTCTAATACATTATGATTAAACAGTAAGTACATATAAGATCATTACAAAAGTAATTAAACGAGGGTACAAACAAATTAGGTTATGTGGATAAATGTAGGTACCTCTTAGATCCAATTCACGATCTCGACAAGGATTCATATATTGCATAGAATTTTGTATAAGCTCTGTACTTAATTTCACCATATTTACTATAAATATTTCCACTTATTTATGAATATGTAATTAAAGGATAAAGATGCAGTACTTCAACACAGATGTAACAAGACAAACTTAACTCCTTTTTTAGGCATGTACATTCTATAACTACGATTATCGATATTTTATGTGTACATCTGGTGTAACATCGATTTTTTCATGTTTTAATCATCGAAACATCGATAACATGTAATGTATATCATCGATGGACGATCTATAAATTATAATTGTCAAGTAATTTGTTACTATAGCCCGATCGCTGTGCGGCTCCTGCTGGGCTTCCGTCACGGCAAGTGGCGGTTCCACCCGGTAGGGTCGCTCGCTCGGGGGCGTGAAGAGG
>DWON01006035.1:0-14280 GCA_018251015.1 Phocides pigmalion okeechobee
TTTCGGTTGGGGACGTGTGGTTGCCGGATACACATTATTGGAGGCGACCATCTTAGTCCTCAAGAGTAGGAACGCATTCACGTCCATCCTCAAATAGAACTTCTGTTCTATTTGAGATTGGATGTGGTTGTCTATGGGCTGGAGTGATCACTTAACATCAGGTGGCCTACATGCCCGTTTCTTACTCTTTCACAATAAAAAAATGCCCAATTTACACAAGGCTTCTAAGCTTAAGAAGGCTCTTATAACATACGAATTCAAAGCACAAACTTTAACGATAATATATAATTTAATTGGATTATCATAAAGCTTTTCTATATTTGGAGAGTTGGCTAACCTGAGGGCATGCAGACGCTGCCTCGATTAGGGATCTGAAACATCAATGAATTCAGAATAAAACAGTTATTTTCAATAATGGCCAGCAGATTTTTTTTGAAAATACTTTTTTTTAGGAAAATAATCAAATAACAACAATGAAATGCGCTTAAAATGTCTAAAATACAAAGAAAATAACTGTGAAGTTTATCAGATGAAGCTTGAAAGACACGTCTGTCAACAAAAAATAATTTATACAACGATGAAAACTGCATACATATTAGGGTATATTATTATTAGTCACGAAACCCAAAGTATTTAGTATAATGTGCGTATCGTTAAGTTATTATGAGGTGCATGATATAGAGCAATTAGCGGGTTTGTCGTTAATAATACTTTGGTATAAAATATCTCGTATATTTTATGAATTACAATGAGAGCTTAATATAATAATTCTGATGCAAGTAATTTATCATGGGACTAACTAACCTACTTTGTCTTGTGTAGTTAACTGCCTTGTAATTTGGGCTTACGGTAAAATATCTTCTTTAACAAAACCATTTATAGAATTGGTATATTGTTGACCGTATTTTTACTATAAATACAATAACTTATTACAAACTTCACCGTTACGCAAACAAGTTTCCAGTCATTGTGTACATAATAAATGTACAGAATAGAGTAATGCCTATAAAAGAAAATGAATGCGTGTATTGTACGTGCGTAAAATATATCTGACATAGATATATACGGTGACGACCTTCGGGAGTCACGGGACCTGTTCCTCACGTCGTAAAGAAACCGTGACGTATTTATAAGTATATTTAGTATGTATGTTAGTTTGTAAGGTATTTATACTATGGGCCTCTGTACTCAATTATACCTTTTCGTATGTTTGTTTATATTGCCTGAAATAAATGATTTGAATTTGAATTACAATCGCTTATGTTCTAATAAGTTAAATCGTCTTTTGAAATTTCACGTACTTGAACTAGACATGTACGGCTGCTTTCTTTATAGAAAATACGGATAAACATTTCGTAATTGAAAGCATAAAGACCATTAGCCATATATCATAACAAATGTATATATGAAATTATTAGCTTTAGGGAGAATTTCAGCATATGCGAACGTTTCGCATCGGCGAGCGAAACGTTCGCTTCATAAAAATACATTGATAATTTGTCGTACTAATCTTCAGAAATACTCAAATATTTTTCTTGCTTACACTCGTGAGTTCTGTCTTCAGTTAAGATATAAGTCTACGCTGCGTGTATCTGTTACTGAGTTAAAATGTCAGCTACTATACAGGAAGCTCGACATCGCCGCATGGGTATCTATTGCTATTTGAAAAAAAACCTAATAATTTAAGCAAATAACAACATTTTACACGGCAAAACTGACTTTTACACATTTCCATTAGATGCATGCCCTATACAATGCACTGTACTTTACAGAACTAAACAAAAATCTTAAATCAATTTCATAGTCTTCGCTAATAATCGGTTGCGTTCGCACTAATTGCCTATAATAGTCTATTTCGTAAAAGTGTTGGTCTTTGCATAGTTCGTTGTAATTATGTATTTAACTGAAAAATTGCAGGTTGTCAGTGAGTAATGGAAGGTATCATAATATAAGATGTTTACATAAATCAACTACCTATTGTATAAGAAATATTCTTCTTGAATGCATTCGTTATTAAACCCCTTTTTACTATGGTGCACAACGATATTCATTCCGGAAATGTGCATGAAATGATAGCCGCGCTCCAGAAAACCAGCCTCCCTAACACTTGATGCCATTTATTGGGTTCCAATAACATACCCGTGGTATTTTTGATGAAATTGTATTATCAAATGAGATACAACCAAAGTTATAGTAAAGCATAGACCATGCCACTCATTGAACATTGGTTTGACTTAGAATGTGGATAACATCTGCTTCCAACTTCTTATTAAAAGGGAAACCAACCTGAAGTCAATCACAGATGCGTTGTCACCACCTTACATAACCATTTTAGTGGTCTGAAATTGCAACTCTATTACTATTGACTTCAAGTGTGACCCTTTTACTGAGATCGCGACGTGATTGGGTTACCGATGTTCATGGTGGTAGTGATCAATAAGTAGGTACAAGTTGCACAGCATGTTCATGATCTACTTCAATTTGATAAAAAATAGACGTACACCATTCAATTATTACCTATTGGTTATTCTTGAGTTATATTTCAAAACAACGAAAATCCATGAAAAATGTACTCTTACTTCAAAGAAATAACAGATCCAGTGTAAGTAAGCTGTTAATATCGCGTGAGTGTTTCGTGATTTATGATGCTGCGCAGCGGCCCGTGACTGCGACGGATCTGGCCATTATCCGCGACACTACAATTCCCACTTATTGAAATAACTGCCACAATTACTGTGTTTTACTTTGTTTTTGAAACATTTACAAAGAGTCCAATAAAAGATGTCTTGCAAACAAACTCACTTGTGCGTTAATAAGTAGAGTCGGTTTCTTAAACGTACACACATGAACTTAAACCAATTTTACTAACACGATATGTAGTTAAAAAAGGAAAAAATATGCATAGTAATATAACATAATTTATTACAATAGTAAATATAATTGTATCTACTTATTTCTTTGGTGCCTACCTACGTCTATCCTGCTCTTGTGTATTCTAAAATAAAAATGAAAACTAAAATATACGTATAAAATCTGAAGGATTTCTGTCTTCTTGCAAAGTAATTATTAATTACATAATTAAATAGTAGATACTATAAGTATAGAGTAGGTTCCTGTGGGTATCGTTTGTATTTCCTTTTGCAAAGTTAAGTTGACTCCGTCTTTGAAATATTAATTCTGGAAAAGCATATCCTTTATTACAATAAGTGACAGTGGTTATTGATTATTCATAGTGTCCCATTGAATACGTGAGCGTTAAGACAAAGCGTGATATCACCGGGCCGCGGGCCGGTTGACGCAAGCCGTTGTAAATCGCGCTGGGCGGGGCCAATCGATACAAGCCACGATAGCCGCGTGATTTACCTACCAAATAATAAAGGAACGTATCCACCAATCGCTCGCTCTTATCGATAATTAATTCTATAATTTTCCATCCGATGTTAATTAACTTTACAGAAAACACATGACGGTTATCGAATTTTATTTATCGATGCGTTCGATAATTTAGAGATAAAATCGCTGATCGAATGTTCTGGGAATAAGTTTAGGAGTCTGCGGCAAGTGTCGAAGAAGCGTAAAGGGTCGTGGCGTCACGCTGCCTACACACGACGGAAACGTACCGTTTATGCATTATTCAAAAGGCAAGCAAATACAAATAAATAGGCACGAAATAAATACAAACAGGCTGAATGGAGTCACGGTGGTGGGCGGGGCCGCGCGACATAAATATCGCGTCATAGCGGCGGATATCTCCCGGCTATTTCGGACGCAACGCCTTCCGACCTCAGCTACTTTATGACACTCAACAGTTCCACATGTTGCTAGACACTTTCACTAATGTGACAAATGATTTGTTGTTGCATCTATTTCAGGAGTACCAATCATAGTTTAAAACAGAAGAACCTTTTTGGGGATCCATGCTTAAATGTCTGAAAAAGGAACTTTTACATTTTCGTCTGACATTGTAATACATTTGTTTTACCTACTTAGACACTATTAGATGCAATCTTATGAAGTAATCTGTAAATATTATAAATATCTATAAGGATTATAGGTATGTGTTATTAAAAAAATTATATAAGTACGCATAGAAACTATAGGAGGATGGCAAAAAAGTACAGCGCGTAAATTACCCTATATTCCATTGAGCATTATAAATTAGGTCTCAACTAATAACAGAGGCCATTATATTTTTTTTATCTTCACATTGTATAATATGACTCATTCGATATATTGATTAATATGAAAAATCTACTTCTTTGAGGCGATTTTGTAAAAAATGCATATAAAAATGACGTTTACTTACACCTAAGTATTATTGCGTTTACCGTCACATGAGTAGGTAATATAATAATGTAATTGCTAGTAAACTAACAAATAAGGAAATTCTAATATTTTCAGCCTCAGATTTAATCATACATTAAACAAGTGACCTACCTTTAAGATATTTCAACGTAACGTACGTAATTTTAATGTCTAAATTTAATTGGCCTGCTCAAGATTGCCATCGAACTAAAAGTGACAAGTCTATCCCGCTATAAAAAACCTTAGGTAATAAGGATGATGATCTCGTGATAATAGCCAATTAATTGTCGCATGAATAAATCATCAATCCGAGGGATCCCCGCGTTGAAGCAAGTACGAAATAATCATATCCTACTAAATTATGTTGTAATCATTGGTTATCATAAAGACACGATTATATCATTACTGCCTTTATAGCTATCAAGTGGACAATGTTGCTAGATCTTAAGACTAGTTTTAAGTACTCTCTTCGCTGGTATTTTACTAGCGTATGTTGTTCGAAGTTTAGAGAGATAATTTTTTAGAAAATTGAAAACTGTTCGGGTTAATCGGTAGCTATAAAATAAAAAATAAATATGGCATCAATAAAAGGATTTTTAAAAATACATATATAATTACATTAAATACATACGTTTACGAAAAATCTTATACTTCGACGTGATCCTTGGCTCCTAAAGATTTACCTACACGGGGTTGCTCAATATTCCATATTCAATATGTGTTGGTGCGTGTTGATATGACTGTACGGTCTTCGGCAAATTACATCCAATTTATGGTCCAAAAAATACGGTATATTAACATGTTTATTAACATAATTTGCAGACTATTATTTCAACGAAGTCGATAACTCAGCATCGAGAATTCGTTATTAAAATGACTTTTGACTCGGTTGATATTGCCCTGACTATTTCTTTGTAAAGAATGGCAAAAAAAAAATACTCAGAGTTCACTATTAAGATGTTTTGAGAAGTTGAGATGTTTTGAGTCGCTTGGTATCTGTACTTATTTCCTCGGCAATGAATTCCAAATACTAAAGTATACATCGATTTGGTAAGAGGGTTGAAAAAATCTAAGTCTTAGAACTTTCTGGAATTTAATGACAAGCGAAATCAATTCTGACAAAATCCTATTTTTTATTGATTCCTTGTTTTGTACTAAAGTAAGCAGTAATGGCTTACGCATGAGGCTGTGTTCCCAGATAAGTTTGATAGATAACGCTTAAAAAATAATAAAACCTTGGTTAAGTGGAATAAAGACGTTTTAATTTTTTTTTAGAACTATTGTTCGACCGTGGAGGTACCACTGCCACTCTTGTAATCCTCCATGAAGCAACTCTTATATTTCGGTTGTAGAAGTGCGATTACCGGATACACTTATTAGCGAGGCACCTATGTTCATTTACTAATACTTAACAAGATTTTTTTGAAAATATTTTTTCTTTTTATTACTTTTTGGTACGTGTTCAATACTTCATTATGTATATTCAGTAATGGTATTAACATGATGGAGTTACTGTTTAAATAATATTGCGCAGGAATTAAAAAATAAATAAAACGTAGAACTATTATTATGTTTCTGGTATTAAGTTCTCAGTTAATAATCTGAAGACGTGTCAATATGATGTAAAGCAATAGATATTAAAATGCATATTGAAGTTGATATTATCATAAAAACAAACAATTATAAATTCAAATTACCTTCAATAAAATAAATGTAATCATTATAAAATAATAATGCAAATAAAATAATATATACATACATGGAAAGAACTTGTACTTCGAATACAATCTTAATTTTGTGGTTAAGTTTATAATGGAACATAATTGGCAGGTAATTTGCGGAACATAAAATTTTAATTGAAACGCAGAGTCGATTTCGCTATGACCCGAGCAAGGCAGTCGCCCACTTGTCCGCTGCTCATAAATTGCGGGAATCGCCATAAATTGCGCGAATCGCCATAAATTGCGCAAAATCGCCAATTACAGGGATGATGTCGGGAGCCAGCACCGATACGTTCGAGTACAAGAGTATTTGCGCGTACAACGTGCGAAAATAAACTTAATTTCTACCACTTGTAAACACTACGAGGGCATTACCTGCTATTGTTTTAATAATTCTAGTGATAAAACATGCTTGTATTGCACTATATTGCAATTCTATACAATTGTATAAATTATTTCATTTTACGAAAAAGATTTTATCCGTAGCTAAAAATGTAGGAAGTTTTTATTTAGTTAATACGGCACTACCAAGGTATCATTTGCCACCTTTATTAAATAAATTCAATTTAGACTAACCTCTTGTTCCTAGCGAATTTAACATTACTGTTGTTACGACATTGTCGTGCCTTAGCGTTTAAAATTACTATTAAAATGATATTATAATTAAATCAATTTTCTTGAAGCTTAAAGCTCTGACTCATTAGGGCTGTACCCTCTTTTGACCTTTATGATTTTAATCCGCAAAGCTAAATACATAATGATGCCAATTTAGTCTTAAAATTTTAGCACGAAAATCTCATCAAGTGTGGAATAATATTGTCCTTTAAAACACGAAGTCCTTTGCAGACGGGATCGCTCGAATAAAAGGCAGTGTTATTATGTTGGTAAAACAAAATTCCCCATAATGGCCTCATTATGTGGCGAAAATTGCCCGAGAGCTTTTTTGTGTGGTAATATAAATGTATTTGTAATAGCGTTTTAGAAATATTGCGAAGAAACGGGTCAGAAATCGGGCGGCGCCTGATTACAGAAACTTAATTTATTTTCGTCTTAAAAAACGTGAAATTGTCCGACGCGGCGTGGGAAACGACCCTGTCGCCAGCGGCCTCTATTACGTCATTATTTTCTATTAGATTTTGTATTAAATCGAAGATTAATTACAAATCGATGCGCCTGTGATGTATCTACCCGTAGGTTCAGTTTTAATAACCATGATGAAATGATCAATATAATTTTGTGAGCGCATTATCTTGTGGGTTCATTGAAACTTTTTTATGTATGTTGCAAGCGAGCTTGTGTATAACCCGATTAGTAACCCGAGCAACTTTTTGATAGCTGTCATCAAATCTAAATAAGACAAGATGGAAAATGTAACAAATAGATGGAAGCGTTTTTCAACTATTTTAAAAGAGTAGCCAACGAACATATGGAGCACTCGATCATAAGTGGTCGCTGCAACTCAGGGACGTTTAATTCCAACCTTATATAAGACCGTAGTTTGCTCTGAGATCATATGTAGACGTTAACATTTCTAAAAACTAAGATGGTAATCGTGAAGAACTTTTGGTGTGAAACATAATGTCGGCATTTTGTTTTGCGTTAAAATTAGGAGAAGCTAAATAAATAAGTTAAAATAAGCAGCTTTCAAATGCTGTGAAAAATATGCATAGGAGTAATGTTGCAGTTTACAAGTAGTATACATATATATATATATATTTTTGAGTTTAAGATCTTTTCACATACAATCCCAAAGTATCTACTTAGATTCTTGCAGTAAAAAATAGTCTACGTAATTAATAAGAAACGTTATACAATCTTCAATTACTTTTATATGAGATTTATTAAATTATTATTTAAGGTTAAAAATGTTTAGTATATAGAACGTATCGAATAAAAAAATATGTTTTTTCAATGTCGTGTAAATAAATAAATGAGCTTTTAATATATATCTTAATTTCATTTTACAGACAGAAATGACATTTGGCTTTATTTATTTCTATACATGTGCATTATGATCAAGCAATTGCAAATTCCCTTTTGTGGTCATCATTATTGTCATCAAACATCGTTGAGATTATGAGAAAAGGCCCGAGGTGATTCACAGCGTCTATAAAAATTATATCTGCCTTACACGGATATCTTCCAATTTGCTGTTCGTTCATCATCATCAAACCTTACCTTACTATACCAATGCTGGACATGGGTTATCTCTCAGAATAAGGATAATGAAGGTCATAATCACATAACTTTAGCAGCCCAGTTGATTTTATACGTTCAGATGACATTGATTTCGGTAAATAAGAAGTGTCATGGCTACACAAGAAGCTTTGGATTAAAACTAGATTTAAACAGAAGAGACTGGATTTATATAAGTAAAGACATCTTGCCTTCATATAGTAAAGTAAATTCATTTCATTTTTGCGAAATAGAAATAAAAATCGAACATGATACCACGTGATGGTAAGTGGTCACTGCAAGCCTTAAATATCTAAAATCAAATGAATATATAATAGGAGTTCTACTTGTAGTCGATTACAGATGCGTTGCTACTATTGCGGATGAAGATTGTCGCCTTATATGCTCACTTATGCTGTATGTGTATCATCGTATGTATTATTCGAGTAAACGCGTGACACATATTACACTAATCTGTCATAGCACACTAGTTCTGCTGTGAACATCCAGATTTATAGGTAAACAATAGTTTTTAATATCTTTTTTCGATTGAATGTTTGTATTCTTTATATTCCCGGGATTCATAACACAGGGAATTGTAGGTGTTATTTATCAATATGTTTCAATTACCCGTGCCCAACTGAATAGAATTGTCTTATTTCCATGAAACGATTATTTCATAAATGAAGGCAAAAGAAGCAATCAGGGTCTATTATGCCTTTAACACGTCTATCGCATTTAAGGTTGTGCCAATTGGAGGCAATAAAGTTGGTGAATGTTAATGAATCGATTCGTTGTGATGTGTCATAAAACGAGCCACTGGTTCGGGTGTCGCGGGCGCTGCGCCCCGGGGGGTCGAGGGAGCCCTAATTGATTTGTGCCCCAGGCCACAATCAAAACAGATCGTATTTTATAAGACGTATCTTCAGAGGGAGAGGGTGCAGGGACGACTAGTTACCGAGTGCAGTACGGTGATGGAGTGTTAGTTCGATTCTGGTTGAAGTATTTCTATTTGTTTATTTTGACGAAACGTACTAGCCATCTGAATTTATTAAAATAAGTACTTGGTTATCGTTGTTTTATTTTTTCTAATTTAGGTACTAGTAGGTTGTTCCTAGGGTAAACCAAAGCATGTTTCATTACTCTGATCCTATGCGTTCTGGTGTAAAGTAGGTTTTATTCGTATATCTTCGTGGATCGTATAATACATGTTTTTAAAACCAGCATAATGCATAAGTTCTTCTACATTTTGTAAGTTTATGAATTAGTATGCATTTTTGGGCTTAAATGATTTTGTGTAAGTCGATATTCGTTATTTTAAATGTTCTATGCATTATTGACTATTTTTTCTTATAAATAAACTGTTTGTGTTTTTTATAGAAGAGCTTTTAGAAAATATAGTTTGAAAACAACTCAAAGCAGAGTAAAGCTACTCAATGTAACCACTGCTCTTGCAAATTTTAATGTGTTCAGTGATCAAACACAAGAAAATCAAATGATCATTTGATAAATAGTCCCCGGGGTGCGGCCCGCTTCGTCGCGCTCGTAATGCGGTCAACTGGCGTACTGCTCGTGTTGCGTAGGGCTGCCACTTATTACTTTTTGGAATTTAAAGTATCAAACAAGTTTACATCACACTATAATAATTTATTACTTCATAAACAACAGGAGTCCTGAAAGAAATTTATTAGTGGACTAATCAAAAGCTCTCGTTTCACTTTGCACTACTATTATAATAAATAAGTTAATCTTAATAATCTCTCATTATTAATTAGATTACTAACATTTTAACGACATAATTACCTTTCTGTTACTTTATTTTACTTAAGCTGTGCACGGAAGTTATACATTCAGCATTCGGATTGCGTTTATTTTTTGTTTGCATACCTACAAAAAAGTGTAACGTACAATATATAAAAGATCTCTTTGTTTTCTATACGTTAACAATTTTTATATTCTTATAAAGACAGAGCATATCCACAACAAAAATTGCAACCACATATTTAAGAGATGGCAACCCTATGGACACCACGTATCATATTGGGTACACCCTTGATGGGAACAAGCCGAGTACGCGGAGTTCGCCATCCGATGGGAAATTATCGCTTCCCCACTGTTACGCTCCGTTTATGCACTCACTTTTGGCTTTAGTGACGATGTGTTTAGTTAAGGTTGAGGGTTTTTGCGGAAACGAATTGCTCACTTAACGTAGACATCATACCTTACGTCCTACGGATCATAATGGACTTCGCTCTTCACTCTTTCTCTTAATATGTTTTATTTTCCATCATTGTGTATAGATGTCTCCTTATCTAGAGGACGCCTGTAGCGTACTCTACCATACTGCTGCAAAGCGGATTGGTAAGATACAGGTTCGTGGTCAGTTTCTCTGATGGATAATTAAAACCAGCTACACTTATAAGCAAGATAACCATTTTAGTCCTGAGGGGTAGCAACGCATTAATGATAAGACTGTTTGTGGTTGTAGGTATGGACTGTAGGTTAAGTAGTTTGTAAGTTGTAGGTATAGACTGCAGCGACTATTACTAAGCATCTAGTGACCTGTATGTTTCTAACCTACTTTTCTCATATAAAAATAACCGCTAACTATCGATAGCACCCAGACTCGATACTAGAATGTTTAATTTAAGCAGCACGAAAGAACGAAGCACGAAAACGCAGAAAATTTTTAGTCACCGACGGTCATCCATCCAACTTTTAACTATGCCCAACGTTGCTTAACTTTACCGTCAGGTTACATAAGCCAATACGCGAGCTGCAGATATTCGCATTACAAATAAAGAGACATATGCCACCCATTAATTTTTAGATACTTTATACTACACTGGGGCGCATTGATTTACTCAACAGTGATACAGAGCGGGCAGTAAATAGATCGAGCGTTCATTAATCAAGCTGTTTGATTCGAGTGCGAGGGAACTTGGCAATAAATCTTCCCAGCAACTGCATTGCAGTACATACCGGCTGAAAAATTGCCGATTGAAATAAACATGCCACATTGATCACGCCCACTCTGAAGTTTTGTTGTTCTTAGACAGAATACAGGTATATATAAAGATTATTCACTCTGGGAATATTGGTAGGTAGATCTGTACCTAAAATTTGGGCTTGGATGTTGAGCTTTCATTGCCTACATAAAGTTACTTATTCGACAATAAAACATTTAATGAATACAGTATTTTAAGTGATAGAAATGACAAAAGAGGACACAGGCTACGTGATCTTAAGTGGTCGCTGCTATCTATTGGCATCCACATTCAACATGAAACTAGCCTAAGTTTATACCTGAGATTGTACATACAATAATCATCTACATAGATGACATTGCTACTTTTGAGGGCTAAGATGGTCGCTTCTGTTGTAAGTGTACTCAACCATACCATTTCCGTGTTTAGAATAGCATGTTCAGCAGTCGATCTTCTTTGTTATCTACATACCAGCGACAATTTACTACTAGATTGAATTCAATCACAGATGCTTTATATATTTGTTTTATTACTCCTGAAGATTAAGTATGAATGCCTCATCTCGAGTTAACCTTGCTGTCATAATGGAAATAATAATTCCTTTTCTACGATGATCGAACATAGCATGCATTGCTTTAGAGTAAACCACGGAACGGAGACTTTTCATCCTAGTTGCAGAAAGAGACTTGTATTAACCTGTAGGACGTGTACGAGTTATAGGCAACGTAATTATTCATCAGCAAACAATTACTTTCTTCAATACTAGTCTTAGGCGGACCTAAGAGGCGCTGAGGCGGACCTCAGCGAGGAAAAAACCCTTGGTCTACCACGATGATCAGGTGCGGATAAATACATTTCTGAAGATTATTGACGTCTTCAACATTTAAAATAATTCAAATTCAAGTCTTCAACCTTGAAATGTTTATGGAGAACTGTGGGGTCTACAGGTTTCTTAGTGACATTCTTCTTCACAATTAATGCAAGTGATAGTGAATTTCTAATATGCACATAACTTCGAAGTATCGGAGGTGCGTGCCAGGGATGCGAAACCTGGATTCCCTTGTGAAAGGCCGGCCGACATCTTAAGCTATCATTGCTTTTTGATTCAAAATGAATTCTAGTAAATTTATTTGCTTCGTCCGTCTGTATGTGGTACGGTCACATAATGTACGACGATCCCGCCGGTCCGAGCGCCCACGCGGCCATTGTATGCAAATTGCGGGTCGCAGGTCGCCATTCGCGCGCTTTTACCGGCCCCAAACGTCGTGCTCTTTTTCTTTACATTCTTCAGGTAAACCAGTTCCATACAGATTTTAAGTTGAAATAATAACGTGATAAGAGACCTTACATACAAGTGATAACTGAGATGTAAATTTTTGGGTTCTCACACGGGGAAACTGGATTGCAAAGTCTTTGCATACTACACCAAGTTTTCCAAATTATGTGCTCAGGATAATTATTTCTTGTTTTTTTCGAAAAAGAAGCCATGTGAGGAAACGTGCCTATGAATCTTTCATAATGTTATCAAGTGTGTAATGTTAGCAATCAGTTATTGGTTTGCAATGCCGACAAGTGGTCTTTCTAATTTTGAGTTGATATCTGTGCCAAATAGTAATAGGTCGATGAAGAAAAAGATAATAAACATTTTCGTATCATAAGTGAAAGAAATTTGTACGATTTGTAATCGATGTTTACTAATTTGTAGCGTAGGCGAGTTCTCGTGTGGCGTAGCATGAATGGGCGCGTTTTGTCGAGTCATGACGGGAATTCCATTGTGTCTCGGAATCACGAAACACGACAACGACACGGCGCTATGTGTCACGACACGGCTCTGATTGTGAATGAATAGGGGTCAGAGATCGGCACATACAACCTCAATATTACTAATATCCTGCCACGACTATCGTACATTACAAGTTGACTAAACAAAACAAATTGACAGCAATGACATCTAATACCGCCTTCACACGACGCTAAATTAGATATAGTAATTGAACTGTGGCTCTGTTAATGTGAGCATACAAATTTTATTAAAATAGCACATTTTTAGAAATTCTAGGACTATAGGCGTTCCGTATTTCTACTGACGATATATTTTGATCCGAATTACGCAATAAAGCATACTTATCTTATATATAAAACACGTAAATAAGTTTTACCACGCCGTTTTGATTTTTAAAATAGCAACACATCCATTTTTTATATTAGAAGTGTAACAAGCAAGCCTACCTTAGGTTACCTTATGTTAAATGATCTCTGCAGCATGAGTATATCCACGTACAAATTGAAATAGAATTGAAATATGGTCTGAGATCGTACGTACGAGTAGTTCCTACTGAGGCATAAAATGGTCGCTTCGTTTATAAGTGTAGCCAGCAACCTAACTTCTCTAATCGAAACACAAGAATTACTTTACGACGGGTTTTGATTACTGCGGTAGTAACTCTCCTGTTGAAACGAACACCAGTTAAATTACACATTTGTGGACTCTTGGATGGATCAGGTAAAATTCCTGAAACGAAATTGGTTAATTTTCCCAATAACTTCCTAAAATTAAACAGATTACATATTTGCTTGATACTTCAGTCAAAAAGATTATGCATCGAAAATAAGAATTTTGCATCTTTAGTGTAACATATAAACGGAATTTACCTCTCTAATAAGAGACCTCTCATTACCTTAAACATGTTAAAAACGTCATAGAAATGACAACTAACATCTTACACCTGCTTTGTTCAAATTCTTATAATAATTCTCACAGGATACATTCGTTATTATGAAGGTAATTAACGTGAAATAATTACCATAATTTTGCCGTTTCAACTAGCTGATGAAATTTATTTAAGCAGAAAACTTAATTATAATTTTTCTTGTGATCTTAAACACAGATAGAGCCCGTATTATTTTTGTAGTTGTCTGATGCGTGAAGATACAATTTTAGGGTGTTTTAATAGTCAAACTCAATAATATTTTGGTACTGTATGGATATAGACACACTTGTAATCAATCTTAGTGTACCTCGATATTAATATGCTATGATTATTAGTTGTGGCCCGTCAACATCATTTTTTTTTTATTTTTTTTTTATATAT
>DWON01006036.1:0-14280 GCA_018251015.1 Phocides pigmalion okeechobee
AGCTCGCCCGGGGCGGCACCACCGCCACCCTCATAACCCGCCGTAAAGCACCATGTTCTTCATGTATTGTGTTTCGGTTGGGGAGGTGTGGTCGCCGGATATACATTATTGGAGACGACCATCTTAGTCCTCAAGAGTACGAACGCATCCGCGTCCATTCTTAAATAGAACTTCTGTTCTATTTGTGACTGGACGCGATTGTCCATGGGCTGCAGTGACCACTTAACATCAGGTGGCCTGCATGCCCTTTCCTTACTCACTTACAATATAAAAGGTGGCCTGCATGCCCGTTTCTTACTCTTTCATAATAAAATAATAATATGAATACAACAGGAGACGATTTTACGTAATTAATATGAAAGAAACTAGCGATATTAGAAAAATATGTGTTAACTAAATGTAATCAAATAAAAAAGGTATTTTTTTATGAAAACTTTATTAGTTTAAAACAATATGAAATTGAATTTTTCGTAATTCATTTGCCAAAAAATTCTATAACATAATATAAATATTTAAAATTAAGTTATTTTTCTAGCTACTCCGTTATTTCTTCTCACAGCATCTAATAGTGTGCAATTTCATTATTATTGTTTAAAATTAACTTAGTTAGCGTTTAATTGCATAGTTATTTCAAAATGTAAGATCGTTCCTAAACGATATTTATGAAGTTAAGGACATTGAAATAATATCCGTAGGAAAACATAAAATATAAACTAACTAATATAAAACAAAAAAATATTAAATACACCACACACATAATGTCCAGTTAGAAGTAGTTTATGTGTTTCGGGAGATATGTGTAGGTGATCACTTACATTAGACCACTTTAAACGACCATCTTAGTCCTTATAAATAGAAACGCATATATTGTCTTCAGTTCGGACTTCTCCCCTACATGGAGAAGGCTATAAGTATCTAGCAGTGTTAGTAACATCTACCTTCTACAAATATGCTTCTACCATATCATAAAACACACGAAGTATTAAACCATACCAAGTGAATCTGTCTTGGTACCTACAAAATCCGAGTCGCCCGTTAAGCAGAACACAAGACGAGATGGGTAATAAAATTTGTAAACTGTGGAATGATACGGCCACTTAACCCTGACAGCGTCGGAGGCACGTAATGTAATGAAAATAGGTGATTCGTTTCGTTCGGCTAAGCTGCTAACTTTGAAAGCGGAGCGGCGGGGTAATGTTTTTATGACTTCCATTTCTTTCGTAAGAAAGTAACATTGTGCTCGCTAATAAAATGTCTTTTTAACATTAAATACATTTAGTAAATGATTGATTAAACCTCTCAATAGTCGGATTGAGGAGTATAACCGCCGCTCTTACAATCCACCATCAAGCAACCGAGTTTCCTTTGAAGAGATTTAGTTGCACGTTACATACATATATGCGTGACGATTATCTTAGTCCTTAGGAGTTCCTAAGCACAAAGATCACGCATATGTAACGTGCAACTAAATCTCTTACCTTAAGTTACAGCTCTAACGTATCTGCATACGACCGAAGATAGAATAACGTAGCCTGTCGAAGTTGAATGTGGAGGTCCATGGGTAGCAGCAGCCACCTTACATCAAGAAGTCTGCACGCTCATTTTCTTCAGTAAAAAAACTTAAATAAATTTATAACAAAAATAATGAATATAGAGCATAAGTTAGATTGCTTAGGAGTCAGCATATTTTATTTAAATAATCTTGACGAATTGAGACCTAACTCGCTTTTAGAAACCGTTTAAAAATAACAATCAATCGAAAATTCTAGTAATAGAATCTATTATATTCTTGAACATTATAAATTCAAACCTATTAACAAAACAAAACAGTCGATGTTTTTGTTATTGTCCTAACATTTTTAGTTAATTCAGTTGCCATTAAATACTTTTTCTTTTCGCTTATTCATGCCTCGTCTTATGTCAGTGTGACGTTTTGATATTATCGGTAAATTTACTTTTTATTTTGCACAACAATGGAAAAAACATAAACTTATAAAACCATTATATCAAAGTTTAACAAGTTTTAGCCTTAAACCGAATTGCTTAAGCTTTTGTTGTCATCGTCTGAGCAGACTTTGCGTCTTAGAAACATGGTACAGCTTACGTACCAATTACTTTAATAGCGTCATCAATTATGCCAAAATACTTCAGAGTTTTCAATGAACCATTGTGTAAAATAAAAACGTTTAAAACCTCGTCAAGGTAAAAAAACTTGGGAGTAAGCTACGACAGTGCTACGCTAGCTTATGTTACTTAAACTCCGTAGGCCTGGCGTAGCACGTAGCACATTGTACAGCTGCCTGTATTGGCCGCGCGCCAGCCTACCTGTTGTTAACGTGTTCTGAGTCTTTTGTTGAACGAACTATCTGTTGCGTTCATGTTCCAGTAAGTAATGCTCGACGTGGAAAGATTTTCCATTGTTATGGAAAACATGTTACGGCACCTACCTACGGAATAATGCAGAGCATTAATTAAAAATAACTACTTATTTCGCCAAGGAAGATATTATGATGATAAAGTCATAATAAAACCGACATAAATTATTTATTTTATGTTGGAAATTTGATATCAAATAGTTTCTAAACAGACATCCACGTCCAACTTCAAATACAACTAAAGTCCTGCGTCCGACTTCGTACTACGATGCGTTACTCCTGAGGACTGTGATGGTCCCCTCCCATTTTCATGTAGCTGGCATAAATCCATCCGAAGTACAAGTAGTGCTTTACAGCGGATTATGAGGGTGGCAGCGCTACTTCCCAGTCGAACTCTTGTTCTACCACCTTGCAATGTAGTAAACAATAATTTGCTAATTTAGTAGAAGTTATGTAAATTCTTATAACTTTTAACAAACAATTAAACTCTTGTAACTTAGTTTACACCTACAGGCAATTTTATTTGAATCCTCTCAACTATTTGAAAGTAAATCAATAACAAATATTTTTCATTGGAAATTCTTCCACTGTACTGGTGGACTCAGCGGACGTTGTCCCGCTCTGTAAAAGATCTATAAGTCTTTTTTTGCAAAAAGTATGTCAGATTGTAGTGGATTCAAATTTAAAAACATCAGCTTTGCATCAGATTCCAATGCCACCTATTGGATCCAATGGATAATCTAAACCATTATCGGCATTACCTAAAGACTCAAAGAATTTTATTAAAATCGGTCCATGCGTTTAGAAGGAGTTCAGTAACATACACACGCACAGAAGAATTATATATATATATATCGGCGGCAAATCAAGATTAAGCTCAGAACCATCCAATCATGTAGGCAGACGAGGGTAATCGTGCAATGAGAAGACGATAGTTACTTTTTCTTGTTTTAAAATAATGCACACAGTATTAACTTTATTTAATTTGACACTCATCGAAACGTGGGACAGTTCCGTGACGGCACCTCACTATATATATATATATAAAGATTAGCAGGGTAGCCATTATTAATGTAAGACTATTGAATACGAGCAAATAAACGTATATATTATTTTAATAATATATACTTTCGAGGAAGGATTCGAAACGATTGTAAGGAATATTTTGAAGGAAACAATCGATGAACAAAAGTGCTTTAAAAAGTCGTAAAACAAAAGATTTTTACAATCGCACAACGCTGTAAGTTGACAAGAGTTTACAAAGAAACCCTCCATTCCCATACAAATTAAGTACAAATAAGCACAGGCGAAAAGTTATTCGACTCCGTCGTTTTATCGGAAATCTTCGAGAAAGTTTTTAAGGTTTGATTTGTAACAACTTCTAGGTAGATAAAACTGTAACTGGAAATGACACGGAATGGAGTATTCTTAGGAAAAATTATTTATTTTATCTATTCAACGAAATTCTAAAACTGAATGACGTGTAGACAACGCACAACTTACACCGTTTGGGAAACTTGTTCTAAACATATGAAATTTTGTACAGCATTTTCTTCTTACGTAACTGAGCACTAAAAGGGATTTTTGAATATTAAAATGTATACGAAAGTTCGTTACGTTTGAAATTTAAATAAGGAAATTGATCAGACACAAAATTACATTTCTGTTATTTTTTGCAAATTCGTTTTGTAATTTGCCGTAAAAATTAGGATTCGTGGTCGGCCGAATACTCAATGAGATTATGGAACAATTACACGGCGACTATTTAAAAAAAAGTATACAATGATATTAAATGGGCGCGGCAACCGATTGGAATTGCGTTGGTTCGCTTCGATGGACATCTAAATAAGGCTTTAGATTTGAATCCTAGGCATGGGTATATATATAGATTGTATATTATAAAAGTAGAAATATTCATTTGTAGGGTTGTCTGTGATATGTACAATATAATCCATCCAAGCACCTTGTTTTAGGGTTATCTTTTAAAAATAGCTAAAATGAAAGTCTGAACTAGAATTTTCGCATACCCTGATTATTTCAACTAATGCTAATTTTAAAGTTAAAGAAAAGCCGTGTACAAACCTACATTTTTCCATAATGTTCTCAAAGATCAAAGACGTCACGTCTTTTATAAGAACAAAGTTGATTATTCCTTAACGTTTTTATTAATAAATGAATGAAGTAGTGATTCGCGATATTAAATTACATTGCTTAAGAAAAATGTGACGATATATACAATATATATGATGAAAAATTAATTTTACGTTGACATAGTTCGTAGTCTATGATTCAATTCATTATAAAATATGACTTAATTAAGTCCGTGATAGGTTTACAGTTCGTCCACAAATATCAATGATAAAACAGAATTAAAACAACAATTTCGTTTTATTGCCAGTAAAAACATACAGAAACGATTTCATTTCATTAAATAAATCGAATAGTATATTCCGTTCATACATAAACAAATAGTGAATATATTTTTACACAAATATGATGATATAATGCGTGCAAATTAAAATGGTTTTAAATTAAAATTAAAATTGTTTAAAATAAGCGTTAAATAAAACAGATAAGCATATCATTTATAAATGTATAATAATGTAAGATAAAAATAAAGTAATATAACCTAGTACTTATCTTATGTTTTATTTTGTATAGAAAAGAAAGTTACATTGTCTAAGTATGGCAACAGAGTCACATTTCTTTTGACCTTAGTCTACCGTTTGTATTCTTTATGAAAATGCTACAAGTGATTAGTGTCACCCAAAGATATTCTATAACCAACTCCGTATATAATAGAAAACACAACTGAAATCGTTCCTAATTGCATTGCTACTCCTAAAGACCAAGACCTAAAATGATCGGATCCCAGGTAATTACGCCATAAATAAAATTAATGAGGATAATTCACAAGGCGAACGCCTTAGACCTCTGGATAAGCCATGTAATCTACATACGATCTCAGATAGGGCTTCTATCCTGATTTAGTTTAGACGTAAGTTCCCATGGCTTGTAGAAAACTTTCATATCAGATGATCTGCACACTCGTTTAATACCCTTCTAACATAAAAAATACAAGTTCTTCCCTTCATAGTTTATATGTTGTTTGTAAATAATACATTTTTACCTTCTTTTGACATCTGTCATTTGTTACCAACCGTCGATATCATAGCGAATTAAAAGAGCATAAAAAATATAAATCACATATTCGAGAGCCAAAATACTTTCAAAACCCAGTGAAACTTCCGAAACCTTTTCAAATAACAGTATAACAGTACCGACGCTTATGTTACGCCACGTTCACTCTCGGAGTACTCTTGGAGTTTTGTTTTTATAATGTGTTTGGAACAGTATTTTGGTACTATAATGAATGTACTTGAAATGGGAGCTCAATTTATATTGGTTGGTTAATGCTCGGCAGAATCGGAGCTCACCTCATATTGGTTTTTTTATATCTGCAGTTTCAGTTAACGTAGAGAGATAAGGTAAAAATAACAGTTTTCGACCTAATCACAAGCTTTTAAATTGGAAATGTTAATAAGAATTTATGCACTGGTATTTGGATTATGTTCGATCAAATATAAAATATAAAGTTAGAAATATTTATAGGCAGATAGATAGATAAATAGACACTTATTTGTATAATAGCATAAGAAATAAAAAGGGTTTTAACATCCTCTATTATTTTAGAATTACTGACAGATGGTGTTAGAAATTAATTATCACTTGCTTTATTAGTGAAAGAAAATGTGCTGAGAAAGTTCTTCATACAGGTTTCAAATTTCTTGAGAACAGATTACATAATAAGGAGATCAAAAATAAACGGGAAAATGAACAACGTAAGACCATTTTTACAACGAATTAAAACTCCTTTTTCTCAATATCAGGAAGAGTTAGACAAAGTAATTTTACCAAAACGTCCTTTCCGTCATTTATACTTAAAAGAATTGAGTCTTTTTAGATGATATTGACAAAATGTACACCGTATTTTTAACAAGATTTTGACAAAATTTATTACGAATTTCCATTTCTAGAGATGAAAATATTTTCTTTATAAATCATCCATATAAAGCACCCGATATTAGGTAAGTAGCATTAATCGTAAGTTAAGGAGAGCATAAGTTATTGTAACCAGAGAACTGATTAAAACACAAATTTTACTTATTTAATACACAATATAGTCACACACATAACAAGCTCAATCTCATCACACAAATGTTACTCCTGCGTGGGAATGAACCCACAAATTCCGTATATTTTTAAGAAAAGGAACGAAATGAACCCATAGTATTGCTTGCAACATCATTAGGGGGAAATGCTCGATGTCGGCCTGAAATGGTCCGTGACTAACGGCGATATCAATTTAAAATATAAACCCTTGTTAAGTCTTTTGATAGGCGCGCGACAACCGTGACGCGGTGTTATTTTGTATATAAATACTTTAAAACAATGAAGTTTTCGAAATATCCGATTATTTCTTAACAAAATTGATTCGTCCCTTAAACGTTTATAAATATAATTAATAATCTACTTACGAGCATATTTGATTGAAAGCATAATAGACACAATAAAACTTACAATTCTGCGATCGCCTGATACACTTATAAACGAGACGACTAGCTCAGTCCTCAGGAGGAGCAACGCACGTATGCAGGATTACAGACAAGACTTTTGTCTTGGCTGTATGGGTTTCAGAGACAGTTGATATCAGATTTGCAAGTTTACTTTTCCAGAATAAAAACGTAAAAACGTTATAAAAACCATACGGCCGAATAATTGAAGAGTAAGTATGATTTCAGTTCTTTATCAACATTCATTTTTTATTTGTGAAATATTAGCAGTAATGTTATTTCTAGTCTTATAAGTACGATTGTAGAAATATAAGCAGAAATATAATAAGTAGGATTTTAAAAAGTTATCTATAATTAAATAATGTTTTTGGATTTCGTTAATAAAAATTCTAAACAACTACGTATACATTCTAAAACATCCATCTAACTACCACTATTTCAATATAGCACTAGTCCATTCTACACAAACTTCAATAGCCCTGTTCGAGATTTAAGATTGAAGAGCGCTCACAATGGGTAGACGAAAATTGTTATAACAATAAATTTGGTATACCCACATTTCATACGCGGCGGCGTGGGTACGTAAATACCGTAATCCTTTCCGAGTAAGAGGCACTGAGCGTTGTCGTGATTCTTGTCATCGTACTGGTACTGTCGGGGCCATAAAGCGTTGTAAATTTGTAAATTTTGAAATTATAACTTTTATTTTATTTATTTTAAAGAAACTTTTTTCGACAATATGAAAAAAGTAAAAGTTTAAGTCAGAGAGCAGTCTGAGTGTAAAAGAAAATATTAACTTAATTGAAAGTAAAAAATTGAATATTAATTAGCTTATAATTTAATAATTATTCAAATAATTTCTAAAACATTACTTTCAGCAATGTAAAAGTTATTATACGCTTCGAGTTACGTAATTCTTACATTACGGTATTTCAGTAATTTTCGGTAGAACGGCTGGTTCACTATCATAGGAGTAACAACGAGACATGATTCGTAGTATATGGATTGTGTAACATAGAATTTGGTCGGGTATTTTATTTAAATTTAGTTTCAGATGAACATGGACACTAGTAATCTCTTCACATTGGTAATCATAACATCTCATAAAAAGGACTACAAGTAGATACAAAAAAACTACACCAAAATCGAACTTGACAAAAATATTTTCCCCGATTTTTATATCAATATTTATGCGCGAGTGTACAACGGCCATTGTAAGCGAGCGCATTGTGGAAGGGGATTGGTTTCCCAGCAAAGAAAGCGCGCGGGAATCGATTTAAAATTTTCTCTGAAAGAACCCCCACAACAAAAGCGCCTAATATTTGGATCGAACATCTTCGAAATGTAATATGGTCTATCGATGTGTTAATTGCCGGCCAGACAATGTCTTTCACCGCCATTGTAAAATACAATGTATACATCTGTTCATTTTGAACCGAAAGCCAATGATCCGATTTATATTACGACTTAGTGAGAGTTTGACTTGTTGTTGGAACTAATTCAACTTCAGTAGCTTTTGTGAACTACAATTTCAATGTCTGAATTGAATTTTAAAGCCGTTAAGTTTTACAATAATACACCATTTAATATATTTCGTAATGAAAGATTTGTTTATTTTTCGTGTTTTTATATATTTACATTTTTATTACATTGATGAAAATCTTAAAACTAATTATAATAAAAGTCTTACCTAAATTATCCAAAGGGTCCATGTCCATGCGGCATAGTGCCAAGAACACTATCCGCATTCCTGCGTTGAACAGCGATCGCAATTCTCTGCGCGAGATTTTATTTTGTGTTTTTATAATAACCTCACGTTATTAGTTGCCGTTAAAAAGGTAAAGTAAAACTATTGCTTCCAACAGATCGGCAATCACAATAATTGAAAATAGGTACGAGGATAACGGCGTATTGCAAATAAATTGTAATTTTATTCTCTTTAACGGCGAATGAAAACATTATAAGGATTCCTAAATTCCTTAGAAAAACTAAGTTGTTTCGAAGAGCTCCAACGCCATAGACAAGAGACATAATCTCTTTTTATCTTGAGTGCCAATCAATACGAGCTTTTTAAGCCTCTGTTAGTAAAAATGATAGGGTAACGATGAATGTATTATTTGTTATAAACAACATGGAATGATTCCGTTATTTGTGTATTATGTATGTATGAAACATTATAGGTTTATATCGCAAACTCCCCATCATGTAGGAATTCCAATAGCCTAGGTGAATAGCTTATAGGCACTTTTGCTATAAAACATCAGCTGAAGAATTTCCTTATATTGAAAATTTGGAGATTCTTGACATTTTTGAGATTACGGCATTAAATGGGGATTTGTTCGCCGCTGGTAAAATCCATAAATAACTTTTCAAACTCCATGTTACTTGTGGGGGAAAATTGATTTTGAGGATTAGTATGACACCGACGAAAATTTGGAGCTATTTATATAATAATAATCAGGTATTTTTATTGATTAAAGGAAATTTCACATTACAAAAAACTTTAAATGAGATTTTACTTGAACACTTACGTTGAATTTAACATTGAAAACTCTATATAGTAGAATAATACTGATAATGTATATTTTTTTACTTACAATGAACATAACTTACTACAAATTTTACATTACATTCCGATTTAATTGGCAATTAAGAAAATGTTATTAATTTCGGCATTTTGATTGAAAGATATGATAGAATAATAACAATATTTCTTTAACGCAATAATATCGCAATGACTATTAACACCAATTAGCCTGGCTCTGTTTGTGCACAAAACATTGTTTTTCATTAACCAAGAAAATTGTAGAATTTTCTTATTATATTTTAAGAAACGAATAAACAACTCGCGACTTTTGATTTTATTGTAAAACTATCTGATGACTAAGTTAATAACTTAGTGACCTGTACCTATACCTAATAGAAATATGGCGGCGGTACCTATCTTACAGAAAAATACATGTTCAAACACATGTAAACTTACTTTTCGGAAGTCTTCATAATTGAAATGTACCATAGTATTAATCTTAGTAGTATTTCTTGGAAAATGATAAGATTGTCATATTGTCCAATGCACGTCTTAAAACTCTCCATAGAGACTACTTAATTAATGAAGTACCTATTACCATCAACGGTCACTCATGCAACACCCTATCGCACCCTACGTCTCTCAAATTTGTTCATCCCTTATTGTCTAAACAAATAGATTGCGTGCTTAGGTTCTTTTACGTTTTTTTTTTTCGTTTTACATGCAAAAAATACTTTAAAGTTTAAAATGAATGTAAAGACGCACACTTATGTGTATAAACGGTTTTGTGTTACAATGGAAATAAGAGCATAACTAGAAATAACGTACATAGAATTTACTCGCTAAGTGTTCAATCGCGTGCGACTCGGAATAGAGACATGTTTGCATTCAAATAACTTTGTACAAAGAATCTTTTATGAGCACGAGACACATCAAAGGGGCGGGGAACACTAAAGTTCAGTGTTAAGACAACATACTCGTAAACCCACTGTAATACCCCTCCATATCCACATTTTCATATTCATTGACCGTAAAAATATTTTCTATTTTGCGAGATTGAATTTCGCTAACATTGTTTGAAGGCGTTGTTCTCCAGGTAGACGAAGCTCCGTGAATTTTATTTTATTCGCGGCTACGTAAGTTACTTGCAGTACTTTTGTCATACTCGTAGATACTTTTGTGGTGATCTTAGATTTATTTATGTTATAAAAGTAGCAAACGAGCGTGGAGGCCTTCTAATTTTAAGTGATCGCTGCAGCCGAGTACAGCCATTCCGAGATCCTGTCATTGACTGAAATAGTTGTCAAGCTTACTTATGTACCAGGCAATTATACCTCTTCGGCCGCATCACATGAATTGATTCACGGCAGATCATGAAGTGATATGTTTAGACTTATTATATTGCCATTCATAGTGTCCCTATTTATTTTTATGTAAATAAAGCAAAAGACGAACATTGTTGATATAAATCGGTCAGTGTTGCAAACCATTACCTGAAGAAATTTCTACATAGAAAAGAAATCCCACCTAAAGTCGACCACAGATAGTTTTCTACTCCTGAGAACTAAGTTACTTCATGTTCGTCTGAAGTCACATCTTTCCACTGAAACGCAATATTGTCACACTGTTTTACCACCTTTTCAATCAAATTGAATACATTCTAGAACTGGGCAATTATATTAATTACGCGATTTTTTCGTTGAAACTAAAATAAAGTTTACTTCTGTACCTTACAAGTTGTTTGAATGCCCACGAAATCGCGAAGTAATATAAATGTATCACGTGTTTAAACAAACTATCGGGTAAGATAAACAGTTGAACGTTCGGAAAGGAAAGTGGGCAAACTATATTAAATGACGCAACGAATTCTTGCACGAATTCACTCAGACCAATGTTTACTCATGCAAGATACAACTGTAAACAAATAAATCGGTGAAAATCGAGTGTGTAATATTTGTAATGTTTAAAAGTATAAAGTAGGGTTTTTGCTTTGACGGCTTTGCTCAAAGTATACTATTAGCCCTCGTAGCACTGCTAGGTACAACTTTATTCCCAAACTAGAAGGGACCTGGATCGTTATATTCCGCGCTGCTAAAATGTGCATTTGCGGAGATAGTGCATGTCGGATTTTTTTTAAACGCCGAAAAAGGCTTTTGACAACTCTATAGATACCAACGCAAGTTTAACATAAAGATCTATTAAGCAAGGAAACGCGTAAGAAAATTTTGGCTCTTTTTGCCTATTTCTCGCACATGTAACCCTGTATACACAGGTATCTAGTCTGACCGATCCAATCGTCACACGAGGGAATGCAGTTGCAAAATGAAAATATATTAAGAAATACCTTTGAACGCTACAACTACTCATAGTTTTAAATCATTTTTTAGACCGCTCATAGGTGAAATGTAATAGGTTCATAGATTTTTTCTCATAGATTTTTCTCCAAAAGTTCTCAGTTACTTCATTTATATGCGAATATTATGTATGTTAAAGCCATTGGCATTTTGATAGTGATTTTATTACTTTTTTCTTGTTCTGTTAAATCTCTGTACAATTTTGTGTATGCAAATAATTTATTACAAAATTGTGCTTCTTCAAATGTTAAGATGTTTCCACCGTAAGATATTATAATTATTTGTAAACCGAGAAAACTGGCTCCTCGGCTGTTTCCTTTGCTTTAGTGTTTTGATTTTATGAAAGTACTTCTAATATGAAGAGGTCCTCTTCAGAGTTTTTCTAGTACGATATAGATAGGAAAAAGTGCATTATCGTGTATTTTAATATTTTACATACCTACTTTTGTTATTTATTATAAAAATATATAATAATAACTATATTAATATAACATCATGAAAGTTATTACCGTATGTAATTTTGTACTTATTCATGAATAGTCAATAAAAGTTTTATTAAGTTAATAGTGTATCTCTCGATAAAATCATTTATTTATTTGGATTCCCAAAGCATACACAACATAAAACACATTGAGGATTTTTTTAATTTTTATTTCAAATCAAACACCACAAAATCTAGCTGCAAATGATCGTTGTAAACGAAAGAGCTTATATGTATAAACGATATTTTGGAACCAATGTATCTTATTAAGATTCCTATTTAGATTTTAATTTGCCTTCTACTTCTCGATACATTTAAGTTGCCAAATGGCTCATATAGTATACCCCTATTATTTCTTTAAACATACTGAATTTGAGCTTTGATTTTTAAATAACAAAACACTATTGGAGAAGCGTCACAATAAATAAAAAGACCATACAATTGAAGCATTATTTTTATTTTTGTAGCAAGTAATAGAAAAATATTGGTACTTTCGAATCTGTTAATCTTATTAAAAAAGATTATGATTTTATTTAGTATAACCTTATCTTGCACATGATAAAATATTAAATTTAAGTTAAAACAAAAAAAAAATGTCACAAGCAAAATCATACCCAATTTTCGTTAAGCATAACATATCATTCTCAATCTAGCAACAGTAATTTAGCATACATATGATGTATTCCAAGGTAAATTGCGCTAAAATTAGATGAGAATGCTAGTCAGAGCTTGAATAACGCTTTCAGAGAGACTTAATACCGGTCTCGGTGCAGAATATTACTGAATGTTACAATTTACAATTTCATATCGCGGTGCAATCTGGCACCGTCTTATAAAGAGCTTGTGCTATTACATAGTCGGATTACATTCAGGTCGATACACGGATTGTTATAGATTCTACATGGGTCTGCTTTCCTGCTACATATAGGAACTAGCTCTTCTCCAAATATTATAAAACAAAGTCCCCCGTCGCATCTGTCTGTCTATCGCAATAAACTTAAAAAGTACTGGACAGATTCTCAGTTCTCAACAACTGGTAGTGATTCCTGAGGAAGGTTTTGGGGTATTTTTTGTTTGTAAATTGGGCGAGAAATTAATAGAAATGATAGGTAAACTATATAGTTAATCATCGTTCGAAATAGATGATTCTAATCGTGAAATTAAAATATTTTATTACACTTAAAGAATGTCAACGATATAATGTAAAATCAGTACATCGGCTTTGAGCGCCGTTGGCTAAGGTTGACCGGGGGAAAAAAAGCCGGCGGAAATATATTAATATTAAAAAAATAACATTTTAAAGTGTATACTATAGAATCATATTCGTAACTCAGTATATTGAATACAATTATCTTTGGTATTAATATATACCTATGCTTAAAAATGTATTATAATATATTGTACATACATTAAGTTACAGCTCAACTCGATGATCGGATTACATGTTCGCCTACTGCCTTAGAGGTTATAGTGCGCACCATCAGCTTATGCGCGCCTGTTAAATGAACGGCGTTACTTACTGTTACTACTATATTATATACTAACACTATAATACTAAGAGCATACTGTACATTAGCTGTATCTGCAACATAGTTCAAGATGCTAAGCCGATACAGCACAAGGAAATCCACATACAACCTCAGACTAAAGTCTTATCTGAGCTCGTATGTGGATGCGTTGCGTCTCCTAAATATTGAGATGGTCGCCTAGCTTAAGTGTAGCCGGGTACCGCAAGTCTAACCGAAGTTACCGAGTTACTTTACGGTGAATTATGAGTGCAGAAATGGTACCTCCCTGATCGAAATATAGTTCTATCACCCGTCAGTGTGGATTGTGAGATTATGGGAAAACAGATTTTATAAGTATTTCAATGTTCGTCCCGTTTTTTTGTGAGTTATCTCCATATTAAATTTTGTTAAAATTGGTTTATTCGTTTTACAATTATATAATTTGACAAAAACTATCTATC
>DWON01006037.1:0-14279 GCA_018251015.1 Phocides pigmalion okeechobee
CGGGCGGAGCGGCGCCCGATAGTATATTTACATAATGTTCTTTGTAAAGTTATCGTATTTGAAGTATTAGAATCTTTTTCCGAAAATGTAAAAAAAAAAGTTTTCTTTTAGTGTCTCGATGCATTGTCGGTATTGTGACATTTTAAACATTCTTAAATAATTAACAAAGCTGTGTCCTCCTCTGCGTTATCCTCGGCCGAACGTAGCGCGCGGGACGCTTCACGTCGAATTTGATAACGAGTTGCCTTCTAGTAAATTTGATACGTAATCATAAATCATCGAGAGAGTGTCTCCGAACGAAGCATTAGCATTGACGTCGACGGATGATGTTTAAATATAATTAAAACCATGTAATTCTATATATTTAAGTGCGTCCTTTATCGTCGGCGCACGTTAACTAAATCTAAATAATTTAATGTTGAATATCAAAGTACTAACTGTATTAATCGTATATTATTATAATCGATGTCCAATACTTTATACATTTGCATAATTTCGTAAAAGAACCCAGTGGGAAAAGTAATTCTAGATATTCGTATACACGTAGGCAAATTAAGTGAAATGTTTTCATCAAAGTATTAAATTATAATTAGTACCACGTCACATTCAATCTATAGATGTACCATGTCGCTTGTTATTGTATAGACTAGAAAAACGTTTAATAAATAATAAGTAAGCCGCAGCAGCGCAGCGGCCACCGACACCGCCAGCGTCCGCAGGCGCCGGGTGCCCGGAAATTGGCAACGAATCTTGTCGAGCGAGCTTTCTACCGAGGGAGCTTCCAAGTAGATAAGTAATTATATAAAATGGATGTATACTATACGTATTATAGCGTGGTATACTATTATCTGGGAACGGTCCCGCTTTCGAGTGGTACCGATGACGGAAGAATAGTTTAGTATATTACGAGTACACATATGTGCCTGACGGGGAGCTTAGCTTTTGTTGCACGTGTGTCACGAGCGCGGGCCGTCCCCGCGCGGCGCGCGGCATATTCTTCGTCCAATCTTATTTATCCAATTAACGTCACGCTAATATTGACCGGATCCAGATTTTAAATAAAATTAAACAAGATATTCGTATATTACTTAGTACTTTCGAGAGACCAAAGCTGTGTAAAAAGTAGATCGCGGTGTCTGTCACCACAGGTATGCACGTCGATTTAACTACGATAGTATCTCTTGTGTGTGTGTTAGATGTATAATATCTGTGCTTAAAACCAGTGTAGCCGAGAGGTTGGGTGTGCTTTATGTTGCCCTTGCGCGTGTCGTGCGAGGAGGACAAACACGAGTGCGGTGCGGGCCCCGGCACCATCGAAGTTCCTTGCGCTTTTTCTTCAACTCCGTATATAACTCGGTATAAAGATTTAGATTGTTCACTTGCGGTAGTTCCCATTTCTCGAATCGCCATTGAAACGTGCAATAACGAGCCAGTGTCACTCGAGTGGAGTTTATAATGAAAACAAATAATGAAAATTATTTATTCGTTACCAAATTTCCACGCTTTCAGTACTGTTATAGAACCGAGCGAACACAATACTCGACTGTCGAATCTCTACTCGCACGCACAAACCCGCGTCAGATGAAGACAGGCAGAGAGAGAAAGTGAAATAGATAGTCGAGTAGAAGGAGCGTAGCGCTATTTCCGTACGGGACAATTTTAATAGC
The DNA here is from genome assembly GCA_018251015.1 of Phocides pigmalion okeechobee. Taxonomy (NCBI): domain Eukaryota; kingdom Metazoa; phylum Arthropoda; class Insecta; order Lepidoptera; family Hesperiidae; genus Phocides; species Phocides pigmalion. The sequence continues at coordinate 1,668 of DWON01006037.1, forward strand.
GGCGCCTAATTTTATTGATAGTTCATGAATCGGTAGTTGTTCTTGAAAACTCGTCACAATATCGTTACTTCTGTACATAGTAAGGTGAACTTCCGATACTATCGATTAAGTTAAGGGGCTTCCTTCCAAGGATCGACGTGTTCACGTTGACTCTGTCCACGTTTGTACCCGCAGCGGCGACATGCGCTCCACGCTCGCAAGTCGTACTCAAGAAGGAGACGCTGAAATCAAAATTATAACAATTTTATGTACAAATCCAGAGACTGCATATGGTTTTGAAGAGAGATTTTGAATGGTTTACCTTATTTTATGTGTCGTAATGAAATTTAGAGCGTTTTGATTTTCTACAACCTTTACCTAGTCCAATGAAGAGAATGAAATGAACCAAACCAATGCAATCGCGGATAAATTTATTTCGTTTTAATTTATCTTTCTTTCTCTAGAGAATTTCGTTCAATATTGAGATTCTCAAACTTACCCCTTTTTGTAAACATGCTTTTAGGCTCACTGCTCGGTATATTGTACTCGGCAGTAATGTAAAAGTGTTTCGAACTAAGTATATCTACTATTTTAGGAAAATATATTGTGCTTTAGGTTCCGCTGGATGTGAACGCAAGGCTGTTGTAATGTTGTTCAATGTTTTGTGATAGGAGGACGTTCGTGCGAGCGGCGCGAGCGGCGCGACGCCGAGAGTAGCTGCAATTTGTTAGCGTTATCGATCCCACCCGCGGCGGACACCTCGCATTTCGCACGCGACCTTACATTTCTTTCGTTAAAGGAAAACTACTATTTTCCATACCCTGTTGGGCTTTCCTGTTATATGCTGAAAATTTGCGTTGATCGATAGTGTTATAAATATTAGAAATATATCAATTCAAAATTCTTCTAATTGTGTAAAATTTCATATTCAAGATATAATATTACAATGTAATTGTTTTTATTACAAGATTATTCCTGTTATATGTGAAATTATATTTACATTTAATGACATTTGATTTTAGTAATCTAACTGTTTTTAGCCCTATTTTGAGATTAAACTGAACCTTACACGTCAAAATAATAATTCCTTTATTTAGCAATTTTTACACATTTCGGATTACACGTGTCGGATGTTACGCGACGGCCTGAGAATAAACACTCTTTTTGACAATGTTCAAATGTTGGCAGCTTCTTCCTTATACAGATTCCATTATTAAATTTATATCGCAAGAATATGTTATTATATCCACCACACATTGAACCCATCTCACTGATGCGGTTGTTAGTCGTGCGATATAATTGAAAGTATAAAAAGTTCGATGTAGGGGAAAGTGATATAATCTGTGATAACATTAGTTTTGTTTCCATAAATGCCATTTAGAAAGATGGGTGATAAAAGTGTGTTGCGATTTTTTTGTTTTAATCTACGAGTGGATTGTTATTTCAAATGCAAGTATAACTTTTCACGACAAAAATAATATTACACGCAGACACGGTACGTTTTGTGTGCGTCAAACTTAAGTTTACGAAGTAGCTTGGGATTTGTCTCAATGAGAGGCGGCTTTTGTTTTTAGTATCTTACGTACGAATAAGAAGAGGAGCTTGAGAATTAAACGTTACACGTACTTTACGAGATACACACAGTTCCCAGTATTTTGTTGAATAAACCTCGTACAAACCTCCGTCCGCTGACACGCAACATGTGTACTGCGCAATCAAAAGCGCTAATTTACCAGCCAACATGAAGTTCGGCGCGATGTGTAATGTTACATTATATATTTTTGTATGGCGCCAAACTTTATGGTGGCCGACGCACGAAATGTTAAATATAACTCTTAACACATTTATGCGTTTCTTTTTCTGCCTAGTGCACGTAGGTTTATGAGGTTTGAGAACTTATTTAGCTGACATCTTGTCTTGTTCTTTGTGTAAGTCAGTTCCGTGTATTTCGGTTCGTAGTGTATAGTCGTGTCGACTGCGAGATGTCCGTCACTGAGTCGAGTCTCACTTTAGGAATTAATTATATTATTATGTATACATTGGTGTTATCTGTTACTCAAATTATTTACGCGATGTACACTTCGTTCATTTAACGTTAACGTGCTTTAATATATTTCAATATGTCATCCTCATGTACTGTTCATGGGAAATCGTGATAAAAATCATAATGGAATAGTGTTAAATGATTATATGGTATGGCCAGATCGTATTAAACAATGAGCGAACTGTAATCGTGTACAAGTTGTGTGCGTAAACTGTTATAGTATTACATTGTTGTAAATATTGATCGGTGTTACAGCAACGCATAGCCTTACTCGCGTACCTAACATGTTGATAAGTTCTTAGCGTTAAGAGTCCGTTTCCTGGCTTTTGTAAACAGTATCTTATGATGAACTGCCGCGATGGCAGCGCCGCCTTGTGTTATAGTTTATTAATTATTATAAAGTCAAAAGAAAAACAAATTGAGTGAATTTTTGGCTTGTTAAGTACAATGGTGTTAGTTTACATACCGAATTTAAGAATAACTGGCAATATCCAGTGAAAGTTCGTCCACTGTACGTGTCGCGATGTAGCCAATTTGAGATCGAGTCTCAGCGCGACAGACTGAGACATTGGAAGACTTGCTACCTACATGGCAGCTCCCACGTCGTGCACTGATGATATTTTTTACTTAAGGAAATCTTATTCCCTTTTTTACTTAAGAAAATTTAATTTCCTGTGAAGTTCGAGAAAAAGTTCAGCTGTTTACAATTACTTTAAAGAGACTAGTTTTGATTGGGATTCGCTAGAATAATTGAGTATATTCAGTGGGGCCGTCATTAAGCGGTCCCCATAGGGAGGGGGGGGGGGCGGCCATCGCGCACTTCACGCTTGCAACTAATGCACGTTACTTTCCAAACAACCATATCGAATAGTGAAATATCAGGCAACATATCGATGTCGAGCGAGCGAGACGTGCGGCGGTTGTATGCTAACTGTCGGTGCACTTGGGGCTTATGATTTAGATACTATGTGTAGGTACGTGTTATGTCATGGTATGTTCCGTACTTTTTGTTCAAGTTAATATTTTGTATATTGATTTTATGTTTAAAAAATGTTTTAAAGTCGATGCGTTTCGTTCTCAAATCGTTAACTTGAAGCGGGATATATGTGTATTATATTTTTATCGAGTATTATAGTTTAAAGTAAATGTTGGTTGCAACTGTCAGGGCCGGTTTATACGGCTTAGAGGCCCCGCATGGCATGTGGCTTGTGTGTCAGGGGTTGAGAAACGTCGGATTTTTCATTAGACCCCGACAGAGTCAAGCCGGTCCGGGCATTGGCCGTGAGCGTCCGGTCGGTGTCGATGCGTGCGATGTGTGGCCGGTTGCACGCGTCGTAGTAGTTTGACGTAGAATGTTCTTATTATACTTAGATGTGCAAAATCGCCCGAATGTGGTGCCCGAAGTTGTGGATGGTCCAAATCTCAATATCTTCCGTTTATGCACAAGTATTGTAATAGTTACAATGATAGGCACGATTACATATAATGGACTTATTTTAATTAAAAAATATGAATTTTTCCAATCAACTTTTGTAATAGTACAATTTCTGTTATACGTAACAGTAGCTGGTATCGTTGCTAGCAAAGTATCTACACAAAAGTAGAACATTCTTTTATTGTGACGATTTTTTATATCTTGGCATAGTATAGAATAAAACGCACCTTTTGCGATTTGCGCATTCTGCGTCAAACCCGTTGCACCGACATCTAGGACGTGTTTCGTCACATCTCAATGATCCCTAAACATATTGTAAATTCATATCGGTAGTGTTGTTTAGTTGGAGGCGGCGCGGCGCAGCGCCGGCCCCGAGAAGTGCAATGTTCTTATTTCGTGCTGCGATATTGTAAATTGTTCGATTGACTACGATATTTTTGTATATTTCTGAGTTTTGGCATTAATGTTGTAATGTTAAGTACCTATGTGTATGTGATTTCGATGTAACCAATGTGATGTGTGAGGGAGAGCTGCCGGCCTCGCGGCTCGCTGCGACGTCGCTGCGGCCGCATACGTAGACGAAGAAACCAATTTTCATACGGAACGGTTTTAAGCTTTGGTGCAACGTACGAGACGCGCGCACGCGAATAATTATGAAAACAATTACTTAGATACGTATAGCAGGTATGAAAATATGAATGTAAGTCCATTTGGTTACTTCGTCTATGACTTGTATACTTATTTTTCAAACCTAATGAAATGTTTTGTTCATTGAAAAGTAAGCGAGAGTCCCGGCAGCGCTCCCCGAAAGGTGCTAAATATAAGATTATATCCAATATAGAGCAGTTTTGTATGTTCAGCGCATTGCCGCATTGCACCCGCCATACACAACACGCTACTCGCTCGTTTTGTATCTCACATTTCTAATGTCTCGCCTCGGACAAGCCTAGACAAGGTGTTGTCAAACAACGGATGAAGCCACTTTTCGATACGTCATTGTGTATGTATGTGTCATTTAAACTAGAATTCCGCATAATTATATTGGATATCAGATTGTCGATTGAGTCGAAAACTATGATATTTTATATGAGAGTGAGGTAAATAATAATATGTCAAAACAAAGTAATTTGTAGTGTGATTTATGGAAAGCAACCGTAAAAAAAAGGTTGCAATTTTTAATTCTGTGTCTGGCAACCGTCGATCTATGTGGCGGTTACATTTGAATTATTTTTATTATGTGGCTTTAATTTTGGAGGGAACCTTGTTCATTTAACTTATAGCTTTACATGTACGTAAATGATGATATTTCATCAACTTACAATTTAAAAGATTTCACAATGTTTTTTGTTAAGTGTGGTATTATTTTGGCACCATTTTCAAGTGCAGGACGGCATAATTAGCGTGTCATTGTAGGATGTCCATATATTAAATATTATCCTCGTACGTCACGCACGGGATAGAAAATAGTGGTCTGGCACTTCATGTTAGTATTAGCGTGTATGTGTGCAAGTGGACATGTTTTTAACGAAGACAAGTGGTGTTTATATTTGTCTGAGGTTCCACTTTAAAAATGTCTGAGTATGTTTTAAATATTTGATTGTATTATATGTTGCATATGGCGGGCGCGGACATAGTATTATTCGATGCGGTCAGTGTGACTTCGTACGCCTCATATATGCACTTACAACTTTATACGCAGTCCTCATGATGTCCAAGTACACTAAGCTTAGCGTTAGTCGGAACTTTTCTTCGCCGCTGCATTTTACAATTAATTGGTCCACAAAGTTCCTAATTCTGGTGATAAAATTGTCGTTTATCCGTAGTTTTTGCCACTCGCGATCGATTTAGTGTAGCTATCGTCTTGTACAGCAATCATCAACTAAGCAACTTTAGTACGTTTGACACCTGAAAAGGTATCGTAGCTGCATGAAGTCACACAGTCCGCGGCCGGCACGCCGCGGGTGCCGGCGGTCGGCTGCGGGGGGCGGGGGACCGTCGCCCGAACATAGTATTGTAGTCGTTAGCCGTAATCGCCGTCAAGCGTCAACAATTATTATATATTTAGTGCAATTAGTTGCCTTCGGATCTTGTTGGCACATTTTATATATACATCATGTAAGCGTAGCTATAGGGTTGTTGAGTTCAGAGGACTCACCGCCATCTTTTAAAACTATCATGTATTAAAACTTTCTTGTTTAATATAGTCCACATTGTTATTTAAAAAATAAATTGTATTATTCCTTACTACGGAAATAAAATTGAGTAATGGCTTAATTTTATGTGAAGTTCGTATAGTATTACCACTTTCAAATAATTGTGTTCTTAGATACCAAATTTCGAAGTAAGGCTAAAATAAGCATGTTTTAAGAGATGGTAGTGAAATCCCTGGTCTTTTTCGAATTAAATCATTCATTGTATATATCTATAGGGCTCCTCCCGAATGCTCTACTATTAAACGAATGTACCAAACCTATTGTATTCTTCATGTGTTCCTTTAACATCGATAATATTTATCAATAGCTTTCTAATTAGTGAAATTTTTAGCTATAGACTTGAAGATGTATATTATGATTATTACCAATAGGTAATATTCTTAAACGGATCACAGATGAGTCGCTTGAACTGAAGACTAAGTTGGAATGCTTCGCGGTCCAGCTCGGCCGCCTCCCGTCCTTCCGACTGAAACAATATTTACAGCAGCAGGATAACGTAACACTTATGACGTTACAACAATGACAGACTTCTTACTAATGACAAGAGTCAAACAACAGTTAAACGTTACTTCCGACTCAGCAGTTATCAAAGTAACACACGTATAATTAAGCAAACGTGCATCTCTTCCGAAGCGTTCATTTACTACGTGAGGTGATACTTAATCCTCTCCCATTCGTGAGATGACGTGCGATTTGACTTTCCCCTAATGTCACCTTTTTTTTTGCGAAAATACATTATTCATTATACATATATTTGTTTTGAAACATGTTTTATTTATTGTATCCACTTTTTCCACAACTTTACACTGTTTTTGCAGAAAAAAGTCCTATTTGCCAAGATTCCTCTCGTCCCCTGGTGCGATTGGGTGACATTGAGCTCCACCGCCCTCCTTATAAAGCCTCACATACATTAACGGATATCCCCTTATCATTAGTAAGACGGTGAGATACAATTACCGAATCGATTTTTTGGGAACACTGTTGAAGTTTTATTCGGTGCGCTGCAATGTGGCCTGTGATCGGATCTAACAAACCCAACTTGTCACTTTGATAGCGAATTGTATGAGAGTTTAGTATCGGTCGAGTATGATAGAACATGTGATCCTCTGTACTCTGCTCCGAAGACTTCTACCGCGCCGTCCTCTCTCTGCGACTGTTCGGCGCTTTCACACTATTTACTTACACTTTACTGCGCCATGATACACTGTCACACATTGTCGGTATCTAGATTATTCATATGCTATGACAGAGGCAAGAAAAATTGAAAGCTAATTGATGTCTTCAACCATACAGACTCGAATAGACTCGAGATTCTATCTGAGGTCATACAAAAGCTGGTTACTACTCGTAAGAATTAACGTGTTCGCATTTTAGTGGCTGGAACAGTATCTCTGAAACCGACACAAGGATTATTTCATATTGGAAAAGCTAAATTGGTCATTTGTCGTCGTGTGACAGTAAAATTTATTAGGAATTTTGATAAAATGACTAGCAACACAACAATCTTACTATTTTCTCAATCACTAAAGTCTGAAAATGTTACGTTCTGCACTCTCCTGAACGGCGTAGTAAGCAGCGATGATTCCGAGAGACGTTTCTGCATAAATCTCAGTAGATCTCAATCTCAGGTAGCAACGCATTTATGATTGACTTCGGGTAGGATTTTTATGCATCTTATTACACATCTATTATGGAGTTTATTTGTTAGATATATATGGGCAGCAGTGACCGCATAACAATATATATGCATTCCATGCATACAATTTAAATGCAACTAAGTACTGTAATTTAATAAAAAAAGCAAAGTGGCAGAACTCATTATTTTTTATTAAATTACAGTAGTTATCGCGGTCGTCGGTCAGAATATTGCCAGCGGTTAATTCAGATGTCGTTTCTAGCAACATATTTGACCGTATAATGTGAAAGCGCTCGAGCCTTTTATTCCGATTTGTAGATTGGGGCCTTTGTTAAAAGACCGTATTGTATTCAATGTGTTGAGCATTAATGTGTTAGTCGGGTATTAGCTGGAAGGCGCGAAGACACAGCCGTTAGGGTCAAGCGATATGTTCGACTTGTATGCGAGGTGCCGGCATTTTCCAGTTAATGTCTCATGTATATAGAATTTCATGTAACTGCTTTTGTGACGACACAAAGCATAATTTGTTCGTATCAGAAGATTGTATCGGCGCTAGCGAGCCAAACTTTAGTCATATTTTTGTTTATAAAATGTTTCGTTTGCAGCAATAGTTCTATATGGCATAATCGTAGGCGTTAACGGAACAATCAGTGAAGCCAGCGGCTCGCTGAACGTGTAGGTATGTCGTCTTTTAAAGCTCCGTGAGCAAATCAATAGTTTGTGTTAAATCGTAACTATTTATAAGAGCCAAAATCAAATATCTATTTACAGAAAAAAAAACTGTAACTACTTATTTTAGATGTAAACATCGACCGCAGTCCGCGGGCTCGTGACGATCTATCGTACGCATATAGCGGGTAAGTGGGTTTTGCCTAAATGGCAAGCCTTCGATCGAGACAAATGTTCTTTGTATTTGGCTAAGGTGGCCATGACTTTATAAACTTCAATGTAATGTATTGCTACATTGTTTTTGTTCATGGTACGATAGAGGGTCGCGGTCGCGCGGCGGGGAGCCATTCAATCCATTCGTATTTCTTTTACATTTTTAACATAATTATTGTCCCGACGATCTAAAAACATTAATTCTAAAATATTTCATTAATTTCTTTGATTGATATTTCAAGATTTCCAAATTTAGTTTTATAATCGTGCAGTGTCAGTGTCCACAAGTGGCCGCCCGCCGCGCCGCCCGCGGGACGCTATCTATACTCGTAATGTATTCTTATTGTATTTATTATATCATAGTTAAAAAGTTTTATTAAAAAAGTTGCTCAATACAGAACGTGTTTCATTTACGCAGCTTCGTGCTTTTCCCAAATCCGTACTCGTCGACGTTGAAAATAAAAGCCCAACAATATTTCGATATAATTTTATTTTCATATTTTCACAATTTATTTATATATAATGACTATAATCGCTACCAAACTAAATAATCAATATAATTCAACAGCATCCTTTATATACAATATGTATCATTATAATTATAGTTATATAATTTCATCACTTCCGAACTTTTCAAACGAAAGAGACCGCCTAACATACAAAAAATATTGAAATCAACTACGATCGTTACGGATTAACAAGTAATAATTTGCCACAACTTTTTATTTATGTACAAATCTTATATTATAATTTAGTCCCATAATTTCCGAACGAGGCTCGCCGGCGCCGGCCCGCGCCGTGCAGACGAGCGGCGGACGGCGGGCGGCGGGCGCCGTCTCTGCCGCGACATACATCAAGTGCAAACTTTCGAAGACATCAGTGCGACGAGCCTCCGCGGCGTTCGCAACGAAAAATGTCGACATTATTCGACCGCCTATCTCGTACGTAGTTATTAATAGAAGTCGAAGATATTCTCTACTCGTGAAGTATATTCAGAAATATTCGAACGTTAGCGACGATCTGTACAGCTGATGGATGTCGACGGGACGATGCTGAGATATCCGACTGAGTGTAGGTGATGGTCGAATGAAAAATCTACATTATCCTAGCAGCTTTACGTAGAAAAGTTAGCGAGCCGCCGTCGGGCTCCCGACGCGACGCTGATGTGCGGCGCGGATATGGCGGCGCTCGGCTCTACTGGACCAGGTGCTAAATATTTTGAACCATACACAAAGTAACCATGAAACTGAAGTTTTACACGGGCTTCGGAAACATGTCGTTCATTGATTATCTGCGAAATACGCTTGGGAATGTAACATAAAAATTAACGGAATAAAACCTACATTTCATTGACATTGGGCAAGGAAGGTCATAATTGGACTTCCAATTATGACCTTCCTGGTGGTGATGCTGATGGTGCTGATGATGGTAGTGGCTCACTCGTATTCCAGCAGAAGGTACAACTGTCTTGTAGCTTGATCCGGGAAGCCGGTTACTTTACACTTTACATGTTTACATTTATACATGAATGACTTTTGAGTCCATTATGAAATTGTGACATTACATAATTAAAGTGAGAATAAATGTAATTACATCGTCTTCAATTATTATGTTTGCCACAGCGTGTATTACAACATGTTTGTCCGGCGCGATTTGTTTTTGTTTTATTCAAATGTCTCGCCAAACTCCAATGCTAAGTCCAAATCCGCGTGCGTCATCTACCGTCGTATACGTGAGTGACTTGTATGAAAAACGATTACCTGTGCTCAGTTGATTTGGTTACTTCGTCTATGATTGGCAATAAACTTTTATTAAAACGTCTCGCAACGGCTAAAAGTAGTAAACTACGATATGAAAATATCCCCATCTCGAATAACACCCGTATTATTAATACATCTGCTTTCATAACAAAAATATTCTGATTAAAACTCGACATAGCGCTATTGTTAGTGATATTTTCTTGGAACATCATTAGTTATATTTTCCTATCAACGGACTCGAGTGTAGAATAAAGGTGTAATTTGCGCAATTCTAATATTATTCTAACGGAACGTTTACAGCCAGGGAGGCGCGTCCGCGCACACACGGTACCCGCCAATCCCGACTAACCTTATCTACAAAGGCACGACACTGAGTGGCGCTGCGCACATAAAATCTATTTTTTTTTTATCGATATCTAAATAAAATACGACTATAAATCATTTAACAATTATGTATGTACACATAGTTTGAAAATATTATAAACCTTTGGCATCCAACGGTCGAAGTTACCATTATGTATCTGGTTAACGAATTGCACCTACAGCCTATAGAATATTGTGTGAAGCTAATTAAGGCGAATACACATCGGACGTAAGACAAGAATACACGCGGGCGCGAGAAGCGGGAAGCGGGGCGGGGCAAGGGCGGAGCGGGGGCGGGAGCGGGCGGGAGGACGATACGGAAACGTTTATTGCCATGCGATACACAGATATTCACTATAATACTTAATTACGTACCTACTAAATACGCCAAACTTGCTGTCACACTATTATATGGAAATGGTACTTGACTCAATTCTTTATCGAGGGATTTTACACAAAATAAGTTTTCAATGTTTACTCGAGCAATGTGCAAATTAAATTAAAATTAAACGCAAATTTAAGAAACGTTCGTGTTGGGCAGCAAGTTTCGCGCACCAACCTAACTATATAACAGCGATATACATGGTGCATTTTAGTCATTAGTTTACAAATATAATTACCGCGGTACTCATTTTTATAAATTTATAATTTTAACTAGCAACACCGATACGACACCGATTGGTCAGGTCTACTCGAGGCTGGCAACCCGCACGTAGGAAGTATTGCTATAGTCGCGATCGCCGCAGCACACACACAGACAGACGAACGCTAACACTAGACGGGTGCTCTCACTAACAAATGTCGAAGGGAGGAAAGCAAGTGAACCGACCGACAGCGAGCGCTCAGCGGCGCCAAACAAATCTCCGGGGACAAGTGTAACAAAAATTATTGTCATCCAATGCTTAAAATTTCAATCTTTATAAGTATTATTTAATTAATTTATTTATTTATTTACTTAATACTTTATACAGATCGACGTCGTCCCCTTCATTAAGTTCACTCTATTACTTCATTAAGTTCATTCGTTACTCACATTCGTATCTATAAAAATTTACATCTACTCGTAAAGTTACCGTAATAATAGCGACGTTAAATAATCTCATATTTACGCTTCACTTTAACGTACGTGTTAAAATTGTTATAATTATTTCTTTATCTATCAACTTAAATGCAACTAATGACTTTCGAAAGGATAGCGGGCGAGCGGAGCGCCGGCCGCCCGCTCGCCGCGCCTCTAAGTCCGAAGAGAGAAATCAAGAGAAGTGGAAGGAAGAGTCGGCGAGCGCCGAGAAGTGCCTACATTAGGTACATTGTATAAAAAGATTAAATATATAAGGATATAATGCTTTATTTACATTATCACATCGCGCCTGTTCCGAGTGCACGCACCAACACGCGACACGACGCGCCGCGGCGCACACGGGTAGCGCTACGGCGCCGGCGTTTCATTATATTATATTTAATAGTAAAATCTACAATTCATATATATTTTTTTGTATTTTAATTAAACAATCAAAAAATAATGTCACGTACTCATTAAAAATAATTATCGTTATCTATACGAAAGTAAATTTGAAGAAGTGTGCATCGTATCGTATGTCGGTAAGCGAGTCGTCCTGCGGAGCGGCCCGCTCTAGGCACACAAGTAATTGAACGGTCGGGCGCAGTCGCAACAAGCGGACGCGGAAACATTGTGCGTTCATTCATTTCGAGACACGCCTAAGAATCTAAAGTGAGTCGTAGTCTACTGGTAGCTAAGCTCTAACCGGGCGGGAGCGAGCACTACGTCGCTACTGGGGAACGTCACGCGTTCCGCACTGGATTAACTGGAAAACATCAACTAGGGAGCGCCGGATCCAATAGTTCCAACGGTCAAGTTTACAGTAGGTGTATTTTTGGGCTGCTCTCACACCGAACGTAACGTCGCCACCTGAGAAATTTAGATGGTATTTGTCACTCGCACTTTGCTAACGGTGCGCTCTACGGTACAAGCGACGGCCGACGTCGCGTTCGGTTCGCACGCGGCCTCAGCGGTACGCCCGAAGCGGTTCCTGCGATAAGTTTCACACGCGAGAGTCGGCCGCTCACAGCTGGTACCACTTCTTGTCCTTGTACTTGAGCATGAGCTGGTGCGCGGAGGAGGAGAACTCGGCGGCCTGCGAGTGCATGCGCTCGGTGCGGTCCTCCAGCTGCGACAGCTTGTCGCCGCGCTCCAGCACGAGCTGGTGCGCGCGCGCCACCTCGCTGCAGGCGGCGGCCGCGCGCGCGCCGGTGGCGGCCGCGCCCGCCGCGCCGCCCTC
>DWON01006038.1:0-14277 GCA_018251015.1 Phocides pigmalion okeechobee
ATGTTGCTTTACGGCGGGTTAGGAGGGTGGCGGTGGTGCCGCCCCGGGCGAGCTCTAACGGCTCTGCCACCTTTAAAAGGTTCTTTGATTGCACATATTTTTAATATCATAAGTATTACAAAGTATATACGTATTTACAATAATGAAAATCTTAGGACTAATTATAATTACAGCCTAACCTACACAATCTAAAGTCCGTGCCCGTGCGGCATGGTTCTAAGAATGTCAGCTGCATTCCTTTGAATAGCAATCGCATTTCTCTGCGCGACGTGAACCAGCCCTCTTGTCTTACAGTCTTTTTTAAATGTAATTATTATATACAAAAACTTAGCCCTCTTAAAAACCGAACCCTTTGTTTAAGGTGGGAGAACTATAGTTCTACCTGGGAGGTACCACCGCCACCCTCATAATCAGCCGTAAAGCATTACTTATACTTGGAGAGATGTGGTTGCCCTTCACACTTTGAAATGAGGCGACCGTCTCGGTCCTCAGGAGTAGCAACGTATCTACTTTCGAGTTCAGATAGGATTTCAGTCGTGTTGGTGGTCGTACGTGGATATCTATGGGCTATGACTACTTAACATCAGGTGGTTTGCATGCTCGTTTTCTACTCTTCTCACATGAAAAAGCCACTAAATGAATATCATTAAAAACTTTATAAGGGTTTCTTAAGCTCATTACTCCGCCCACGCCGTCCGCCCGCCTGATTTGCATTTAAAGAACTATCTTTTAAAGTTAAAATATTCGATATAGAATACGGCCTTTTAAATGTAAGAAGTATCTATTTTTGTTTAAGGCAAAACGCCTTCTAAAGTACAACGTGGAAGCTATTCCTTATCAAAGTATTTACCACCTACAAAAACCTCAAGATAGTCTCCTTCACTGCTTGTACAAAACATCAGGATCTCTGAATGAACGGGTCTGATATTCTCTAGCATGACACTCAAATCGGGGACACCTGGAAGGACTTTGCCTGGATTCTTGCAACGGTCTGTGCCCATGTTGGTGTGGAAGCACTCGTACTGACTTCCCGGGATCAGTACGGTCAAACAAAAATAAAATTATTTTTATTCTGAGATTCTTTACAGAACTTTTTTGAATGTCAATAAAATACCTTACGTTTTGGAGAAGAGGCGACGAAAGAAACTCCTTGTCAAACGTTTCTTCAAATAGCTCCAGCTCCTCTCTTAATACTTCCGATTCCAGACTCATTTTAGTCTAAGGCTAGAGATACTGTTTTTCAAATTAAATTTTAACTAGCTGTGGCCGCAACTTCGTCCGCGTTTATAAATAATTCTAAAATAAAACTGGCCTAAGTTACTCCTTATTACGTCAGTTATCTGCCAGTGAATGTTCCGTCAAAATCGGTCCAACCGTTTCAGAGATTAACCGGAACAAACAGACACAAAAATTGAAAAAATGTTACCTAGATATATGTACCGTGTATAATTGCACATGCATATAGTAAAAAGCGGTTATTTTAATATTACAGATTCTCCAATTTTATTTATATGTATAGATAAGTAATAGTCTCGTATCGTGTATAAAGTTATACGCAATCCATGACGAGCAAACCCTGACCTCGCTGATGGTCGCAAGTGGCTCAATTAGCGGACGTGACGTCACGCTTCCGTTCGCAATTACATGCGCCCGCGCAGCGCCGAGCGACTTCCTCTGCATTTGGAGATCAGTATAACACTAACTTCTTATAATATTAGACTATATTTAAATATCCTTTCTCTTGTATGAAAAAAAATATGTGAAAAGAGTAGTGAACGAGCATGCAAGCCACCTGATGTTAAGTAGTCGTAGTGCATAGACATCCGCGTATATACAAACACGACTGAAATCCTATCTGAGCTCGAATGTAGATACGTTGCTACTCCTAAGGACCAAGATGGTCATCTCGCTTCAAAGTGTAGCCGGCAACCGCACCTCTCAAATCGAAACACAAGTAATGCTTTACAGCGGATTATGAGGGCGGCAGTGCTACCTCCCCTGGTCGAACTGCAGTTCTACCAGCTATCAAAATAATGTTGCCCGTTTGTTGTTATCTATTGATAAGTAGCAGAATCAACTGTTTTATGTGTCCAACGAATCAAGAAAACGCTCTAAGTTTAGTCACCAGTGATCAGTCATCCAATTCTGGACCACGTCTGACGTTGCTTTTGTCAATCTACACAAAACGCGACACTAAGCACGCATAATATTATGACGATATTAGACAAAGAAAAACAACGACCACCTAACACTTCTATATACATTACTTTGTCCAATACATCCTAACTGATATACACTGACGATCGGCCATCCAATTCCCGACCATGCCTGCCTTTACTTCACTCTGTCAATCTATTAACCGGGTTGTTATACACATTTCTTACACACTATAAGTACATTAGAACCTAATACTACGACCACTCAACACTTCAACGCTTCGTTGTCCGAAGCATCATACAAACAAGGTGGATGTCAAGACTCAAAACAGGACAAATAAAAACAAAGTTACAAAGTAAAATTATGCATGCCGGCACGTGCCTGGGAATAAAACACTGGAAGCAATGGCCATGGGGCTTCAGAATAATGAATTACTTAAGAATAGGAACACCTTTTTTCCACTACACCACTCGCCGAAGTTTCAGGTTCCACTCACTTCAATTGGATTCGTGTCGGTCTTCAACAGTTTGGCTTGCACGTCCATTTTTTCCATGTTGAGGTGTTCACTAAAATCTGGGTGGCGGCAGTCTGACCTATCAGTGAAAGACTTGGCCACGCATTAGTTGCCCTAATCGCATTAATTATCCAATCAGAATCCCCTTGGCCCTCAGAATTTAAGGGTTCAGCAGGAGCAGACTAGTTTTAATCAAAACCTGACATATCTCTTAGTCGTACTACTGAACGGAAGGGGCCAAGATGACGGCACATTAGTTGCCAGGGTCGCATTAGTTGTTCAATCGAGATCCCGCGATCCCCGGAATTTAAGTGCTGAGGAGGAAGAGCACAATGTAGGTTTTGTCAGTATCAAGATGACGATGCATTAACTGCTAGGATCGCATTAGTTATCCAAATCGGAATCCCTTTAGCCCTTGAAATTAAGGCTAAACAGGATCAGAGTAGTTTTGGCCAAAATCTGAAATAGTCTTTCGGCTCAGCCTTCACCAGAGGCACCATTTGATGATTCCACATCCAAAACAAAAAATTGGATATTCCTTGTAAGTTATAAGATAGGGTTCATCAAGAAATGTGCAAAGAGAGATCTCCTTCAAAGCCAACGATGCTGGTGACTTCTCTGGTGTTGCAAATGTCCAGGCGACAGTGACTGATTTCCATTAGCTGGCCTGTCTGCAATATCCTCCCCAACCGAAACACAATACATGAAGAACATGTTGCTTTACAGCGGGTTATGATTATTAGAGCTCGCCCGGGGCGGTGGTACCGCCCCGGGCGAGCTCTAATGGCTCTACCACCTTTATATATATAAAACATATATATTTAGGTAGTACCTTGTGATGTTTTATTACCATAAATTCAAATCAGTGTAACTTAGTAAATAAAGAATTCTTCCTGATATTTTTTTTTCGTGATAGCAAATGTGCGTGCACAACGATTACTTGATGTTAAGTAATCGTTACAGACAACAGATCCAATCTCCAATCTGAAACTGTGAAGTCTATCCATGCTCGTGAGTAGACGTCTGCTTCTAAGGACTAAGGAGGTCGCCTCGTTTATAAGTATACTCGACAACCACACCCCTCCAACTGAAACATAAGAATTGCTTCACAAAGGATTATGAGGGTGGCTGTGGTACTTCCGCAGTCGAGTATCGGTTCTACCTACCACATTTTAAGGGCTTATAAGGCCAAACAACGACGCTTGTGAGTATAATAATCTTTCGGCTGAAATGTCTTCAGTATGAAAACGAATCCGTAGCCAGCATCGGAATACAAATTTGTTGCAACCATAAAACCTAACCACTGGCGGTCACCCATCCAAACTTCAATGGCAAACGACATCACTTATTTCTGTAGCTTCATTACGAGGACTTCAGGAGACAATGAGACAGGCTATGAGTAATTATAAAGAAGTTACATTCTCTAGTCTGACAACAATCTCAATCGTCCGGGGTAGTACGCTTCTGTGTACCACATCAGATACTAAATCACTCCAGTTGGAAGTCGTGAGTTGAAGACTACAGCGACCTAACAACATCATGGAAAATAATTAAATGAAATACAAACATAGTCATTCAAAGTAGATTCTTCACAGAATTCTTTTTGAACGTCAATAAACTACCACCCACTCGTTACGTATCGTTTACAGAAAAGACGGCGAAAGAAACTACCTATAAAATATTGTTATATAACCTTATGCAAATTCTAACTAATTTTACCAATCAGTTTACTGACGCAGATACTGGATGTAAACATGCATGAGAAGAGTTTAAAGTTGCTGATTAAATCGATTAATAAATGTGTAATGGTTCGTTGGTTGCGATCGTAAATTCGCGACGTAATATTAAATTCAGCACTAAAAGCTGAAGACGTAATTTTTAGTGCACTTGTGATATGATAATTAAGATGTTAATTATGATAATTGGCGGTGCAAAGTGGCACGGGAGCCGCAGCGACCACAACAATGCCACTCAGCCGCCGCCACAGTTATTTAAACAACCCACCAAAAGAATGGCCGATTCAAAACCCGTCGGCTGGCAACTGAAAAATGCATTCGGGAGACAAAAGCAGGCTATTACGGGGCCCAGGATTAGCCCTATTGACACTACGTTACCAATTAAAAAGGGAGGGGTGCTTTTTCGTCTCGGTTTTTTCAGCAGACGCTTTTTCAGGCCGCGGGCGTACCCCCTTCTAACCCCCCATCGCTGTACAGAAAAATCAATAACGCAGCACTTTTTTCCGCACGTAAACCATGCACCGACACGGAGGCCGCGCGTGTGTGCGCCGCACACAGCCGCGCGACGGGCTGCCACTGTTTTTTCCTTCGGCATTAAAATTTGCACACGACGCTGTCGTACCGTTCCCGTTACGTGCCTTTGATTAGTCGGATGCACCTGAAGGGTACACGCAATGTGAGCCGAGTTATTCTCATGCAAATTTATATGAGATGAGCCGAGCGTGTACGAGACAGCGCAAATGAAGCGATCGCTACAACCCCATTTTTAATATACTTAATAATCTACGTATTTGTGTAATTCAATTGTATCGCTGTAATGGTGAAATAGACGTATCTGTGTGTGTATCTGCTGGTTTAATTCTTACTGTCATATGGAATAAGTCAAATTGGAGCCAAGCTTAACTCATATTGATTCATGAATAATAAGATAAAATATAGGCAAAGAAAAAAGTGTATGAGAATGATTTTTAGTTTTTAATACATTAAGAAAAAAATGTCACCTGAATCAATTTTTTGTTTTAATTTCATGCATATAGTAATATCGATAAAAACATAAAGTACAGCCACCGCGGCTGCTAGCATAATTTGTGTAAAACATCTTTCCTGCTCGGAGTAAGTATTATTTTCGCTCAGTAACCATTATAAAATGGAAACATAAAACAATACTGCCATTATACTTGGCTCGCAAAGGGTAGGTATAAGTATTTCATTGTACTAAAGAGAAACAATTTTAAAACATTCTATCACGAGGCTTTTGTTCAAATTCTCTTCGAGAGATCGCCATAACTCGTTCTCTTAAAAGGATTGCGGCGAACGGCGAATTCTTAAGAAAATGAGTGCAGACATCCTTATCTACGTAGGTACCTAATAGGTATCGATAACAAGTTTGGCGTGCGAATAATACGGCGACCTTGGGATTGGAACGGTCGCTTCCGTCTTTGAGGGCTCGCGTCTCAACAGAGCCGAGCAACAAAAGCTTTTACAAATCCCGCCGGAGTACCCTTCGTTCCCATTTGCATAGATTCCTAATGCCCGATGCGACAACCGCACATCACTAATTGCGAACGCAGACTAACGTAAAAAAGCATCACATCTAAAAAAGAACGCTTTGCACATTTTTATTTCGCATCGGCCGTGACTGAAGTGATTCCGTCCCGCTTACACCGCATTGTTCGCCGCACGCCCGCCGATCTCGTCATCACTCCATCTTTGTCTGCCGCGCACTTTTTTTGAATGTGCAAAAATATAAAAACGCCGAATCGGGCGGGGGTGGGCTGGAGTTGCACTTGTGTGCGACGCGATAATGGTTGTTTTAGGGTTTTGCCCCGATCATAAGTCAATACCGTATAGGTATTTCGGTGGACCGGCTGCATCACAAAATGTCAGGTGTCATGGAAAGATGGGTTTGCGGAGTAACTAATGTCTAGCGAGTGCGTGTCATACATTAATCAACATTTACGCGACCGCTTTCGAAATAGTTACGGCATTAATATATAAAAATGATACGCCGAACCGCCCACACGGTTTAATGCACCCAAAACATCAATTCACCTGTTCAGCAACACCGCATCTAAAAGAAAGTGCAACAGTAGAATGACACTTAGGAAAAAATAACAAACATAATCTGTTTTGGTGCATAGACAAAAAATTGGGCACCTTTCTCTCCTTTCACCCGTCTACAATTAGCGCTCTGTTAATCATGACATCATGAGGTAACAAGCTCTGGTTTTTGCTCACACATTAATTGAACATAACTCGATCAATCATTTGGTCTGGCTACCGAGGCCACTGCTATTAATGTTAAAAGAAAAGAACGGAAGTTTTAAAGAAGCCTCACTTACTGTTACATACTTTAGAGTGGCCTGAAACTGTTCCAATTCTTAAATTTATACTACTCGATTGTAAAAGACATTTTAAAGATCCGTTTACGTACAACAGAAGCGTTATAAGATTAACGTCGTGTCTATATATCCGTTTATATGTCACAATTTATTTTTCTTAATAACTTGCCGAAACTGATAAATAGTAGAACTATTGCTCGACCGGGATGTACCAACGCCGCCCTCATAATCCGCTTTGACGCAACTTTTGTTTATCCTATTGTCCTCGGCCATCTTATTTCTTAAGACTTGCAACGTTATGGGCTGCGACTACTTAACATCAGCTGGTTTCCATGCTCGTGTGCAGCAGCAAAAAATGTGTTAAGAGCACTTAACACATAAAAAACGTGTTTCGTCCTAAAACCGAGCATCATCAGGGTAGGCTGACTTTCCGACGGTTAATCACTGAGTTAATCATATAATTTCGCGTCATTAAGACATATTCTGCCCACCTGTAAAATCAAGACATGAATCGAATCCCAAGATTGTATCACTGACCTACGTCAAGAACGTGTCCGGCTAGTTTTTACCCCGGGACTGGTCTGGATATCTGCGGGTACCGTTTACTATACCTTTTTATTCTTATTTTACAAAATATAACCGTAGTTTCGTCCACATGAGTTTAAGAGCAGAGAAATAGACTTCAATACTAACATGCGTAGAGACGACCGCTGTTCAACTATTATTAGATTCTACTATTAGTTAAATACAGTGTCTATTGGTTTCGTCATCGTAGGTAAACTACTTTTTTGACAATTAAGGAAAAGTTTGTAAAATGTAACTTAAAATAAAAATAAAATTATTTAGTTCTTTGGGTTTTTTGGAATGTAAGGCGTTTCAGATACGCTCCCACGTTACTTAATACGTAATACGTTTATTACAAAACTGAAAATTAGAAAAACATTTTTAAACTTTTTTAATTTTAAACTTAAAAAGCTCAAATGGATGATAAATGGTAGTTTAATTACTTTTAAATATGTACATAGAACAATTTGTAAAAAATAAAAACAAAGTTGATTGTGAGTTTATAAAAGCTTGTAAATATTTCTATTTTTTTATTGTGAAAGAGTAAGAAACGGGCATGCAGGCCATCTGATGTAAAGTAGTCACTGCAGCCCATGGACAACCACGTCCAACCTCAAATAGAACAGAAATTCTATTTAAGGATGGACGTGGATGCGTTCTTACTCTTAAGGACTAAGATGGTCGCCTCCAATAATGTGCATCCGGCAACCACACCTCTTCAGCCGCAACAAAATACATGAAGAACATGTTTCTTTACGGCGGATTATGAGGGTGGCGGTGGTGCCGCCCCGGGCGAGCACTAATGGCTCTACCACCTTTAATGCATATGATGTAAAATACAAACACAGTTATTTATTTATTTACGTCACTTTAAGACAATTATTAGTTATTTGTTCCTGCTGAATAGAAAAAGGCTTTTACAACTACCCTTCGATGGCGTAAAGACCGCTTTGTTTATCGCAAGCAAGGCACAGTTTAACACTAGTATTAAAATTGAAGCTTTCCATTCGATACATTTTGATTTAAACATACCATACATGCTTCAAACCGGTTCTTCTGTGACAGAAACTAGCGGCTGCAGTCTCTTGAGATAGGTCATGAACACAAGCTTGAACACACTGTCACATACGGACCGAGTACGTGTGATCGCTGGGTTCTTGATAATACATAACTGTTTTTATGCGAGCAGAGCAGCAAACGAGCATGCAAGCCAGCTGATAATAAATAGTCGCAGCCCATAGACATCCACGTACAATCACAAACACGACTGAAATCCTATCTGAGCTCGAACGTAGATACGTTGCTAGTCCTTAGGACTTAGATGTTCAAAGTGTAGACGACAACCGCAGCTCTCCAACCGAAACACGAGTAATGATTTACGGCATATTATGAGGGCGGCAGTGGTACCTCCCCGGTCGAATTATAGTTCTCCCACCTTTAAACCTGTATTCGCAGTGTTCTGTGTTAAGAGAACGAAACATTAAAAGTGAAGAGAAAATGTACAACGTCAAGTTGTGCGTGTCAAGATTCCTTCCCCTTTCCACTATATAGATTCCAGATATAATATAGCAACCTCTATTCAAGACTAATATCTGGTAACCCAGTCTAAAGACTATAAAATAAAATATAGTAAATACTAAGAAAACGTTTTATTTAATCAAAATTGGATGTAGATGACAATGGAGAGATTCTGTCACACACGATTAGCTGTCTCGTGTGCTCACCATCTTTCTAAAGTTATACTGTGTAATGTTTATTTATCAATGACTGATTTGAAAAGAGAGCCGATATTTATTTTTCTCCCGGTCAACCTCAGACAACAGGGCGCTCTAAGTCGATGTACTGATTACATTGTATCCTGGATATTCATTAAGTGGATGTAAATACCTTATAATTAAGTAAAATATTTTAATTTGGATTTGAAAATAAATCAATCCGTTTTTGTGCATAAAATGATTTGTAACAACATAAATACTTTCACTATAGACAAAGTTACCGATCAAATCGTGTTTTACATAAGACCTGTTTAATTTACCGTAAAACATAAGCTTTTAATTAACTTGACAGCTGAGCTGTCTGAATAATTATGATAATTATTTTTATCCTGCAGCGACCGGACATTAATAAAGCATTGGTCACCCAATGGTCGAAATTTGATAGACACTCATTTGACAATTTAAGTTTCATTACAATAAATGTTTTTGCACTCACATGCAAGCCACAAACTATTAACACTTTGACTGCGGATGATCGGGTCAGTATTGCGGAAGGCGGGCCTTAACTGGAGCTTATTTGATTAAACTGAAGATACGCTGACAAATTACTAAAATATTGCATTTTTAGCATCTGTGTATCATCTACGAATACACAGACGTAATGTCCGCCCCCAGTCTTGTAAAACCGACATTAAAACAGCACTTTTGTTCGCTCGTAATCCATACAAATTTGCCGCAAGTGCGTCGCGCCCAGAATTACACAGCAGTGTTGTAGCCGCAGGGAAAGTGTTAGAAGAGGAATATACAGAATAACATAACATATGGCTCAAAACCCATTCAGCCAAACTGACATTTTATAAAAATAGATCTTTGGTGACTTCTACAATGCGATTGTTTGACCATGGACTATTACGTTTGATAGTATGAACATAAACAATTAATGATTCATTTCCTTCATTTTAATGTATTTTAAACAAATATTTGGTATAAAGAAATAATATTTTCCTGCACTCTTTCACTATTTGAACTATCCGTGTCAAATCCCTCACAATATGCTTAAAAAGACATACGATGTGTACAGTTTGATAATAATATTTAAGTTTATTTATTTCAATATATTTCCTTCTCCATATAAACTAATTATACCAATTCGCCTCCCCCATGTCCACAACCTGCTTAAAAGAACTATACTTCGATAGCGGAGGTACCACCTCAGGCCCCATAATTTGTCGTAAAACAATCCTTATGATAAAATTTGAGAAATGCGGTTTCCGACTATACTTCGTAAGCAATCGTCTCAGTCCTTGGAAGAAGTAATGCGCCTACGTACGGTTTCCGGGACATCTTTAGTCCTGTTTAAGATTGACTGTGAATATCCATGATCTGCTGCAACCACTTAAAGTTACACGCTCGATTGCTGCTCTTTTAACAAATAAAAAAACAGGTTACAAAAGTAAAGAATTTAGAAAATCTAATGATAAATTCGTAATCGTTTAAACGTTCCTTTTTAGTCTGTAAAAACGTTCCATTCATATCCGCGCGGCTAACAGTTACTCACGCCGAGAAGATTTTCTTCCTTCCCTCGCCAATGTACAGAAAAAGTTACCAACTTCCGGTCTCCGACGCCGACCTTACGCAGTATCGTTTTATTGCAATCGTGCCCGTGGCCCCACTCTTTCTTACCTCATAACACAGTTTCTCTTGCGTTTTCTTTTTACCATTTTTTTCGAACCTTTTTCATTCCTTCTCTTTAGGTGTGTGCGAAAACTTTTCCCGCTCTTATGAAAAATACGCTCGGTACGGAAACTTCGTCGTACAGATTAAACTTTATTTTAAACAAATCGCACTTGAAGATCGTTAAGCAACGTATAGTATAATAATTATTCAGCCAGCATTCTTAATCTGTGGAATTGGTTACAAAACGGAGCAATTAAAATTTTGGCATTTATACAAAACAATTCACTTTTGGAAAACGTATTTCCGCACTTATGATGAACTATATAAAAAAATACAAAACTCGATCTTTTCTTCGACTTCCCGCCAAAAAGAGAAACCGACGCCTTCGCGTTTAATTTTTAAAAAATGGCGCACGCTTGTCTGTTAATTACCGGGTTGATTTTTTTAAAAATGTCTACATTTTCATTCATTGAAACTTAAGAAAAACCAGCATTTCATTAAATGTCTGTAAAAAAAAGGATTTCTTTTGAGCATTATAATTACGGCTTCGTTAAACTCTATACTTTGCTGAGTAAAGTAAAAGGCTCTTTGAAAGGACGGTTTTAAAAATTGAAAATGGAGCTTAAAATACGTTTTCTAATTGACTTTCAGCGCAATAAAATGTTGAATGAACATTTCATAGTATTAATATATAAAGCGGTTTTGTAATTAAACTTTGAATTTGAGCATCAAGAGTCATCCCAGAAACTCGCCCGCGATCACGTGAATTATTATGAAGGACCACAAAATTATATGCCCATTCTTTTAAAATAATGACCGAACTATTGAAAACCATTTTTGGAATTCACTATCTTTTTTGTTCTGTGAACAATGAACGTACTTGTCTGAGCTAAAAATTATCTGCGCCCTTAAGTACTTAAAAAAACAATTGGCTGGCCAGTTATTTGTTCGAATTTTAAACTGGATACATGATACATGACAGGAGGGGGCCCGCATGCCGCGTTATCTGTAACTACTAGCACGCGTCCAGTATCGCAAGAGCTGTTAAACAAAGGCATCGGTTCCCTTTACGGTCTGCTTTGTGGGTGAACGAAGGGGGGTGGCAGGTCATTGTTGGTGGTGTTTGTGCAAATGCACATTTTTGCATGGAGCTCCGCACGCGATGAAGCTCAGGCTCGCCCAGCTCTGCAGCCACGCACACATCGACACTCCCCTGTTTATTCTACACATATACACAGTATGAAAGACGAATGGACTGTATTGTAGAGCCGAAATTGAAAAAGGAATAAAAATTCTTTTACGCTCACTGCTCGCCTTTTATATGGGTTTATTTGTATGAATTTTATTATCAAATTGATATTGCGCAACCCACATCGTTTTTGGCAAACAATATTTCGTTTCTTATGCATTTTGTGTTAAGTATTCCAGTATTTAATAAAATAAATAATGCCATACGATGCATGTTCTTAGAAACGTAGATACGTAGGAGATTTTCTGTTGACCAATTAATTATTCATCTTCGTAGGCATTATTACATATTTTCATGCAAGATACCTGTTAAACTACTTCATCATAAGACAAACGGAGTTAATCATGTTATAAACTCAAATTTCAAATCATTTGACAAAATATTATCTTATTATTAAGTAAATATGAGTTTAAACGCATTTTTATTAAACCGGTTAATCGACGGTCCGAGTAACAGTGGTCACACCTGTCTACTACGACAAGGGTTCCGAGTTCGAAACCCAGTGAGGTCGATCTATATGACCAATTTTAGTTTGGATCCTGGATCTGGGTATTTTTGTAATCCGTGTATAAATGTTTCCCATAAATCCTATCTATGAGTTTAGAAGGAATCATTTCATATAATTCTCGCTCCCCTAATCCGTAAAGCATTACTTGTGTTTCGGTTAGAGAGGTGCAGTTGCCGGCTACACTTTGAAGCGAGGGGAGCATCTTAGTCTACTAGAGCAACGTATGTTTCATGGGCTGCGACTACTTAACATCATGTAGTTTACATGCTCATTTGCTATTCTTATCAAAGCGATAACATTATTGGTTTGACACGCAAAGAGCTTTGGGTTCGATCCCCGCACAAAGATCTATAGCATGAATCTAGATTTCTATTCTGGGGTTGAGTGTTTATGTCCTGATTTGAGTTGGAGTTTTCATCCTGATGTGAGTTGATGGTACTCTACTCGGGGAATCCTGATGTAAGCCTATAAGTATAGCTTTCATGTATTTATATTTTCAAATTATTCATTTTATGTCGTAGGCAACAGATATTCGTAGAAAAGCTACACCGTAGCGCTATGTCTAACGAAATAGATGTCGTTCGATATTTAAAATAAAAAACCGTTAAGACCCAGTTTTGTTCTACATTTTTTTTGAAAACAGAACCACATTTGTTCAAGAAAGATTTTTAGAACAGAGGTACGTTATGACCCCTATTATATCTAAAAGATTTATAGACCAATAGTCGTTAAGAGGCATATTTGTTCTAAAAAATTGCGATATAAAAATAGCAAACAAGCATGCACTTCACCTCTTGATAAATTTTCTCTATTTGTTCTAAAAATATTTTTAGAACAAAAGTCGTTAAGAGTCATATTTGTTCTAAACAATATTTATTACGAAATAAACATAACAAACGAGCATGCAGTACACAGCAGCAGGGATATGGTAGGAATAATCTCTATTCAGGTATATGTTATTAACTTTATGAATAAGATTCCCACTTGAAATCAATCATTGAGACGGTGCTACTCAAGAAGACTAATATGGTTCTCTTAGATGAGCTGGACCACGCAAGAATTGCTTCACGCTAGAAACCAGTGGTACCTCGCCAGTTGACAGTAACACATTTGACCACTTTACAATCGTATACAGAACTTGTAACATATTTTGGTCAACTTTGATGACAGAATTCATATTTATTTTACCTTTTGCCCGCGACTTCGTTCACGTGTTACATAAATTGACATAACTTCTTTATTTGTTAACCGTTTTAAATGAAAAATAAATGTTAATTGGAGCCCATCCCAATATAATCCTCAAAACTGCATTTAAATCGGATAAGCCGTTTCTGAGATTAGCGTGCACAAATATACAGACATACAGATAAACAAACAAAATGTAAATACATTGTTCTGGGTTCTTTTGCGTATATAATGGCACCCCATTATGAATTTTTAAATATATTTACCATGACAGCGATGAGTTGCAGTTTTATTATATGTATAGATTACTTGGGAATATTTAATATTCACAAAATTTAAAAAAAATGTGTTGACCCCGTGTAAGTAGTCACGATTAACGAATTTAATTGCTGATATTTAGAACCAGTTGCATGGCTCGTGGTCACCGCTAAACTGCGGTGGCGGGGGAAACTACAACAGTGTATATTCCGCGATGATAGTTTAAAAGTAAAATACAATCTTTATCCTTATTCAAACTATCCCTCTGTCGCATGTTAAAATTGGTTGATTAGTCAATATATTTTAAAGGTGGTAGAGCCGTTAGAGCTCGCCCGGGGCGGCACCACCGCCACCCTCATAACCCGCCGTAAA
>DWON01006039.1:0-14276 GCA_018251015.1 Phocides pigmalion okeechobee
AATTTAACAAATTATAGTTATAAAACAAATGGCAATACGTTTAAAGTTAAAATACTGATTTCTAGTTTCCGTGAATGCTTCAAATTACAAGTACCCCTCTGTCCTAAAATGCCTTTTCTAAAGTTTCAAAGTGATCACTACTTTTATTCACTACTTAAGTTTAACTACTGCTAGGTCTTAATTTGGATACTACTTGTACTTCTCTGATTTTTTTAAATACCTTCTGATATTTTGTATATTTTTTTAATTTTAAGTAAATAAAGTGTGTAAACTGTAATCTATGGTTTTTAACGTTATTGGCTTATTTCTAGAATCTCTGAGCTTAATCATACACTTAATAAAGTAAGTTAAGTAGTATTATAATGGATTTTATTTAAAAACAAATTTATCTGAAATAAAAAAAAAACTTTTATAACGTTGATTTTAGGAATATGGAAATCGTTGGAGAATTAAATCAATAAGGAACATTGATAGGAAGTTATAAAAATGATAAAGACGTTATCCAAAAACAAAACTTAATTGTTTTTATTACAATATTCTCACATAAGAAATTATAAATGTCTCATATCTCATTATATTAAAACTATTCATTCATTGGAGTTTTTATTTAATGGTATTGCTATGACATACTGAGGATGAGAAGGTCCTGTCGATCTAACAATGCCTTGATCATGATTCAATAAGTTTTTCATATGACAATTACAATTACAATTACCTTTTTGCATATTAATTTGATTTATTGCACTTAATTCCTCAGCAGATATAGCAATCGGTAAGCTATTTGTAGATTGTGATGGTACAATTGGCATTAAATTAATCGGTTTCCATATAACACTGCCCGCCGATACATAAGGTGTAAAATAATTTTCTGTATTACAGAAAGGAATGTACGCTGAACTTAAATTTACATTCTGCAGTTTTTTTTGAGGAATCGTCATATTTGATTTCTTGGAGGCAGACAAGTCTTCAGGCATATCTTGATAGTTAAGAGGCCCAGGTAAATTTCGTGGTATATTTAAAATTGACGAGTTGCGAGATTTACAGTTTTCTTTCAATTTAATTTTTGGTTCCATTTTCCTTTTATTTAGCTCCTCATTCTTATTTGATTCTAAATATTTAATAAAGTTATTGTTGTTATAGATTTTATTTAAATTACTCTTCGATAAATGTTCTGTTGTTGAAGATATTTTTTTGTTTATATTTAGTATTTCATACTTATCTGTGATATTTTTTTTATGATGAAATGATTTATTGTAGTCAACTGTTCCTCTCTTTAGGTTCTCATGTTTTGTAATAGCCGATTTTTTAAATTCGTCATTACAATTATTATTGTCAATGTTAATAACATGATTTTCCGGTTGGAATGAGTATTGGTAATCGTTAGTTGATTGCAAATAATGCACATTATTTAATGGATCTTTAGCAAATTCCATATTATTGATCGATTTCTTCGGACGATCTATAGAAGATATATCTTTATTAGTTACTTCTTTCTTTTCCTTCATCCGGCGATTTTGAAACCATATTTTGACAGCTCTTTCCGGAATATTTAGTACATTAGCAACTTCCTTTCGACACGCGTTTCCAATGTAAGGAAACTTCTTGAATTGTTCTTCTAGATAATTTATTTGCCCAGTTGTAAATGCACTTCTATACCTCTTAGCTTTTTTGTTCTGATACTTTAATTCAGCCGAATTAGCCTGTAAAAGAAAAAGTATTTTTCATTATACTATATCAAAGTAAGAATATATTTTATTTAATTTGATATGATAGATATTAATGTTTCTTATATTTAGATACCTACAATATACAACAAATATATTAATGTTCCTGGAACATATGACATATATAACATTGCATATAATAATTCATCATTCGTAAAAAAAAAATACTGAATTATACAGATATGACAAATTAGACAGACAATTACCTAAATATTATTTTTAGTAAATCAGAAGGAAATATTACTTCATATATATAAAATAAATTATTTAAATTGATCATTTTAACATTCTATGCCCAAAACTTTTAACTGGAAACTTTTACTAAGCCTGCGACGTGTGTCTGTCCGCTGGCATATTTATTACAGTACTCTATTTCTATAATGATAATAGGTACAAAGCAAAATTTTTTACTGATTTTGCGTGACAATGTTTTGACTGATATTTTTTTATGTGAGAAGAGTAGCAAACGAGCAAGCCAACCACCCGATGTTAAGTAGTCGCAGCCCATAGACATCCACGTACAACCACAAACACGACTGAAATCCTATCTGAACTCGAACGTTGATACGTTGCTACTCGTAAGGACTAAGATGGTTCCCTCGCTTCAAAGTGTAGCCGGTAACCGCACCTCTCCAACCGAAACACAAATAATGTTTTACTGCGGAGTACCTCCCCGTTCGAACTACAGTTTTCCTACCCTTATTTATTTTGGATATAAACTGCTGACTTAATTATTGGTTCATTCTATTATTACTTCATATTTGAAAATATATATTTCACTTTCCCTTTTTGTATTTTGTATTATTATTACTTTTGTATTAAATAATTACAATTATTGAACAATTTGAGAACAATATTATGTTATTTAAAACTTGTGTTCACCAAATTGTTTCTTAATATTATTATGCGTAACTTACAGATTCACAGAAGTTTCTTGCAAGCATTTTGTCTTCGTACTTTTCTGCGGTAAAGTTTAACAATAGATTTTTCATACTTCAAACTGTGAAATTGTAATCGACTGCCCACTTATCACTTCCGGATACACACAAGTAGGGGAAAAAACACAAATGATAATATGAAATATTTAAGAGCCATATATATACGTCTCATATCGACTATTATTTAATTGCCAATAAACGACAAATAAAGAAACTATTAGTTAACTGACAAATAAATTACATTAGTTCACTAATAATCATCATCTTATTAAATATTTAATTATTAATTAGATGCGATACGCTCTTGGCTTAATGGGTTGTAGTAATGTACTTATTAACAAACTGTGACGACATTTATCTGTTACCAATAATTAGTACTATTATCATTAAATAGTGTAGTGGTCACTGTCCATGACTACTTGTAGTCTATACCCAACTAGAAATAAAACAGAAGCTGTACCTGAAATAGATCACAGATGCACAATTACTCTGAAAGACAGCAAACTACTATACGGTAATGTTAGGTGTCTTCATACTTTAAGTACAATTGATTATTATACTAATTCTCCGAAGATTCGATGATTGCGAGATTAATTCATAGTAAATGAATGTGGATTTGAATCTTAATTTGATTTCTATGAATCTTATTTTTCTACGAGGGATTACCTAGTACGCAAGCAGCACAGCATCTGTGAGCAACTCCAGATGGGATACCTGGTGTATATGGGATTCCTTACGTGTCAATAGAGAGCAATCAACACGTACCATCAGATCACCTGAATATAATATTCTACTTCTATATCATAAAAATAAGTCCATACCAATACTCGTAAACCGTCATAATGCATGCCGAACCTTGTAACTCGCAAAATAAAAATTTTTTAGGTTGCAATAGTTGTATACGAGCGTGCAAACCACCTGACGTTAAATGGCATCGCCAGTCCATGGACATCCACTTCTAAACTCATACAGGATGAAAATCTACTCCTGCGGACCTCAAATAAGTGTAAGCCTTGTAAGTGTAGCCAGCAATCGCACCTTTCCCATAGACACCAGTATTATTCATTACCCGTATTAATTACGATTGTTAAACCCATACATGACGACATAGAGGCGACATATTCAGATGGCGACATATACATTAGTACTGCTTAACGGCGGATTATGAGGGTAGTGGTTTTTAATCTGTGAATGCGTTGCGGACCCTACAGCAATCATGATTACATTTTACGAGTACATTATTCTTATCATTTTACACGCGTTTAATTTTTTTACATGTTTACGTTATATTGTTTTATGTTTTAGTGCGAACTGTGCGATCAATAAAATAACATTTCTTTCTATATTATTCGAGCATATTCCCATAGATTTATTGAAATAATATAAATTAATCATACTATTTTTAACAAGACGGTGTGAGCACAAACAAAGGTAAGTGTAGCCGGCAAATGCATCTCTTTAATCGATACTAAAGAATCCGATTATGAGGGCGGCTGTGGACCCTCTTAAATTTTCAGATGAAAACAAAGGCCTAGTACTTAATGTTAAGCTTATAGGTAGAGTAAATTAAAAATCAAATTCAATCATAATGAGATTAACTCCAAGGTATTTAAATTGTGTGTTTATTTTGAGAGATTCACCAAATTAAATTTATAAACTATAAATAAAAACCAATCTCAATAGATGTAATTCATTAACCAGACATTTAAGATGTCATTAGTTGTTATACAGTACTTTTATAAAATATTTTAACGTTAGGTATTGTTCGTACTTTTAATTAAAATTCATTCTTGGTAGCAAGGCGCATGGGCACGGACTCCCTTTAGATTATTGTTTTTGCGGTAGAATAATTTAAAATTTTATATACATAAGTAAGTTTTAGTAATAATAAAATATATGGTGTAATATTACATTTTTATTTTTTTATAAATAACTAATATCTAATATTAAAACTACTTTAAAATTCATCTTCAATTTTAACACTACGGATCCAAGAAAAGTCCCATTTTTGATCATCCTCTTCTTTACTGGGTTCCATTGCTGGAGTTTCGGCATTGGTCGAGGAATCTGGAAGAACGTCTTCCTTGCATTCAGCATTGTTTTCGACTAGATTAACAGTTTGAATAAGCTCTGTCTGCGGCTGAGTTTCCAGTTGTACCGGAATATGATGCATATTATCAAACGCATAAGTTGGATAATTCACGTAACCATTTTGAGGCGTCTCGGTCATCGCTACAGATGTCTGCGGATACATCATTGGCGGAGATATGTTGGAATATTGTTCCACGTATAAGTTAGGACGATTTTCCATGTGGTTCATTGGTGGAGTTGTTGAGAACTGATCGTACATATGAACCATATTACTACCACCCATATCAGGCGAGGATTCGGTAGTACTTGTTTCAGAATCTTCAAGACCTTCCGCTCTGTCTTTTTTTTCCTTCATGCGACGGTTTTGGAACCAAATTTTAATGGTTCGTTCGTTAAGTTGAAGCAATTCGGACAGCTCGATACGACGACTGCGGTCTAGGTATCTTGTTTTTCCGTACTCTTGCTCGAGTTCTAACATTTGGTGACTTGTGAACGCAGTGCGGATACGCTTCGGTTTTTTGACACCGCCTGTACTTGGCTTATTAGTGGTAGACCACGTAGGACGAGGGTAGCGATCACCATTTCTTGTTGGGTTCATCCAAGTGCTATTAGCGGCAGCAAGCAAACTAGATCCATTTCGTATGCCAGTGGGCATCATTATACTGGTAACGTTGTGAATATTAGGTGCATTTCCGATCATCACATTTTGACTGGAGAAAGTTGGAATATTTCTGGCGCTCGTAGCTTCGAAATAATTCGGCGGGTTGTAGGTCACTTGGCCATTCGTGCAAGGGTTCATTTTAACAGTGTTGTTTACTAAAGGATCGGACGTGTTGTAGCCTGATACCGGGATGAGTTTATACTGTGGGTACTCTCCCCACTGCAGAGGCTGCTGTAACAAGAACAACATAAATTTAATAAAAATAAAATCAAATACGTATCAATTCTATAAAGGAGAAAGAGACATCTAGAGATATTGCAACACGTAAAATTAATTGATTTGGAATAAAATTGAAAAATATAAAAGATATGATTAACACATTGAAAGGTATAAAGTACCGTTTCATATTGGTTATTGTTCGGATTCATCGTCCACTGGTTATCGCTGGCTTCAGCAGCAGTAAATAAACGCGCTGGCATCGTCGACGATGGATTGGTAATGGAAGTCGATACTGACATCTTTGTCAATATTCTAAAATGGAATCTTATCGTTGCGAAAGTCTAAATTAGTTTGATGATTAGTTGTTGACAGGACACATTTTTATACTGCCCCACTATTCGCTAATTACGAGTAAGGAAAGCTCAGTGACTAACAGAATTGGTCATTAGGGTGTTGTTGTTGTCGTAACTGATCGATGTTATTCGAATTGATCATTATCTAATTGTAAATTATGTTAAGAATTATTATCCTCGATTTCATTTTCATTAAAGGTGATAATACCAGTCATTGTTTTCATATATTTACCAAATTTTTCGATGTCTAATTTCTCTACCGTTTTCATTTTCCTTTATATAAATACAAATAAAATATGTAATGTGGTCGAATGATACCTATTTGTCATTTGTTTATAAGTCAACGACCATGAAGTTTCGTATAACTGATCAATTGTGTTCCTATAAGTATCCTATCCTATATCCTCTTTTCATTCATATAAGTAGTGCATCATTACACATTAAAATAACATGCACTCCTTTTGATTATACTGATATTATAAAATTAATCGGTGCCTCTATTCAAATTAGTTTTTCTTAATAGATATATTGATAATAAATATTGTTCCATTTCAATAGTATTCATAGTATTTTCAATGTTATATCAGAAGAGCCTAAACACGACTAACAGTAGTAAACCAAAAATTAAATTCTTATACTACTTTTAATTACAGATCTAATGAAGACATCTAATGGAACGTCATTATTATAAACATTATATTTACATCTAATATCGGCAGTCTGGTAATGCTGTTCCGAGTATGCTAACAAAATATTTCGTCGATCAAACATTACTATTTATATATATTTATATTTTGGGATATTTTAGATTTTAACCGTTAATTTGATAGTTTCGATTAATAAAATCAGCGCTAGTTAAATTTCCACATCATATTGTTCACGAATAGTGTTGATTTCTTACTACTAGTGTTATGTTTAGTAAATATTATAATAACAATTATGTAATTTTCAGTTTGCCTTAGGATATTGCTGAACTAGTTTCGGAATATAGATTTCTTATATTATATGGAATTATCAGTTTCATAATAGATTTAATAGCAATTAATAAACCATTAATTTTGTTCTTACTTCTCATAAGAATTATGTTTTATTTCGGAAACAACACAAATACGTATTATTTCCGTTACCTCTAATATATAAAACAATAGCTGATATCTACTTATTACAATCCTAAGTAAATATTTACATCTATCACCTATTAATTAAAAATATTTTAGCTTGAACAAAATATTTCATTTATCTATTACAAATTCTTAAGTCGATAATTTATTTCCATTGTAATGATTATGTCTACAGAATATTTGAAAAGCTTCACTACTTATATTATAAATAAAAACCGATGAAGAGAAACAACGTCGATTGCAGTTAAAAATTGGATGGGTAAGTACTAGGGGCCAAAAAATCGTGCTCGCTCACGACCTTTGGAAAGCACGGTAACCATTCGGTAATTGTGTATACAACATAGTCATTGTATTTTGTCGGAGGCTTTGTCGAAAAGCTGTTTAGAGACATTCGACAAGCCCGTTAGCCACTGCCTTGAATCTTCATCAGTACACATTGGGGCACCTTGACTGGTTATGCTCTAGCTCTCCCAGATATAGGGAGATAAAGGTAGGAGAACTATAGTTCGATCGGGGAGGTACCTCCGCCGCCCTCATACTCCCTCGTAAACCATTACTTGTATTTCGGTTGGAGAGGTGCGGTTGCCGGCTACATTTTGAAGCGAGGCGACCATCTTAGTCTTTAGGAGTAACAACGAATCTACGTTCGAGCTCAGATAAGATTTCAGCCGTGTTTGTGGTTGTACGTGGATGTCTATAGGCTGCGACTACTTAACATCAGGTAGTTTGCATGCTGGTCTATGCATTGCTACTCTTCTCATATAAAAAAGGGAAAACTCAAGGTAATCACTTGAAGATAAAAGATTGCAGGCAAATCATTTTTCATTTTAGTCACCATTTTTCATTCCATTAGAATTTTATTATTTCTCAGCACAAAGCCATCTAGTGGCGCGCTTCCGAACTAAGATGAAAGCAAGGCCTTGTTTGGTTCAGTCCATGTTTAACTGAAACAGCTACAAACGCCATCTTATATCGAGAACATCTACCAAACGAATTAATATTAAAAATAAAGATTCTTTAATATTTTAACATTAAATGTATGTATTTACTATAAGAAATTTACATCATGTAAATAAATAAGTACACAAAGTTAAATACACATATCAAAAACTACCAGTCACATCGTACGTAAAACTAGTTCCTGTTGCGTCTATCTTAGAGCTAATTCAATAGATGGCGTTGGACACTCGAAACAAATCCAGAATGAAACAAGATACCTATGAAAAATCAAGTACAAATTGTTGTCAATGGGAACTAAATTGGATCATCACTTACATGGATGTGTACTTTATTACTTTATACTAAAACACAATAGTCCAAACAAAATTCACAGACATAATCGTCCATGTTACTCTTTGGGCTAAAGCAAAAGAAAATTGTAGCCCTGTGTAAATATCGTTTTAAAATTAAATTAATTTCCCAAATGACGTCACAGATAGTACTCTTGAGATATGAGTTGTGATAAGTGGTGTGGCATTAGACAAAGTTAAGCGACGTCATGCTCGGTGGTAAGTTGGATGGACAACCGCTTGTGACAATTTTCATGCACGCTTCCCTACTTCGGAAGCCACGTATGCTTAATAAGGTCCCAAATGTTTTCAATAGATGACAGTCGTTTAAAACAGCTTAATGCTATAGATGGAGTATTATGCGTTTATAAGGCCTCGATTTAAGACGGCTCTATATACAACTACCGTGTGAAAAATCTTTTTATTTTTTGTAAAATTGAAGTAAAAATTGTCGCTGTTGCCAACTCCATACAAAACAAACCGAACATCTCAGTCCACAGAAGAAGCAACGCATCTGTGGTAAACGTCATATAAGACTCTTGTTCTATGTGGATTTGTTTACAGAAGACTACTAAATATTAGGTGAACTATATTATGTTGGTTTGATATTCTTATTTTCTGAAAAAATAACATAAAAAATTTATGATTTTCTTATGTAAGGCATCATCAGAATTTCATCAAATTGAAATGGGAAATTTAAATGAGATATAAAATAAACCGATAAATTAATAAGCTTCTTTGTTTTTGAGATGGTTAAAAAGAACTCTAATTACAACTGATAACATGGTGTGAAAATTCATATCAGGTTATAGTGGTAAAACTATAGTGGTAAGCAATCAAGTGGTGTGGATGGTCCCCGCGGCGTGCGAGCGAGACGAGCGGCAGATGCGCCGCCGGTTGTGATTGTCTTGCTCGATGATTGATGATCTCCGCCGACGGCTGCTGCGTAGGGCTGCCACAACCACGTTTTGGGACTAATAGTTTGTAATTATTTCTCGTTACGTTAAAATGTGTTACCTATTTAGCTGTACATATCAAAATTTAGGACTTAAGGGGTAAAAATGTAACATGCTGCCTCTCGCTGGACAAGTATACTCCATAAGGGGGAGCATTACTGTAGTATGTAATAAATGTATTTTAATATAAACAATTTTCTATTTTTTCGATAATCATCTTATGAATACCTATTATACAAGAAAAAAACCTCAAATAACTATTCAATAACTACTCGGTCTAGAGAATATAATGGATTTTATATTACTTACTTATTTAAATCTGATATACGTAAATATAAATGTATAAATTAAATATATTTGTATGTCGAAAAATACCAAATGAACGTTCAGGCCAGCTGGTGATAAACTGTCTCTGCAGTGCATAGATATTGACTCCTAACCTCAAACAGGACTATTTGACGTCCACACCGTGTATATGTAAAATTGTGTGGGTCATAAATGCATGTTATTAACAGTATTTTCTCCCAACAATAACAATCGCAGTATAGTAAACAAGATTACAAAGAATGAAGTTGTTAACACTTTTGTTTACTATGCAGAGGAGCCGATAACAAAAGAAACAATGTTGTTATCTCATTTTAACACATTCTGGCCAGATATTTCTGTATCGTAAACAAAGTAATTAGAACATACTTCTATTAGTACAAAACAGGTAGTTCGTGTACATTTAAAAAAAGAATATTGTAGTGTAATGCAATTTTAAACATTTAAAAACGTAAACATCACAAGCTCAGTGTAGTGAGGAACGGATTATCCTTTATCCCCATTGTTAGGGGTGATTGACAGGTCCTTATTTTCTCCTCCTTTTCGCAGACTCCGCCTCAAATTCAGTTTGTAAATAGGGGGATTTTATGCCGCATTTTACAGTTGAAGCATTTCTTTATTTCTATATTGTTTTTAAATAACAGTTATTTTAACCGAAGAGTGACAACGATCTTCGAATTTTATCTAACGTTCGTCTCATTTTTATACAAAAATTGCTTTCGTTCATAGGTAATATTATATTAATATACCATGTTGTTATAACAGAATAACCAACAATTTGTTAGTGCTATTCACAATAATATTTGTTGTTATATTTGATGAGTAAAACAGTAATAATTCACTATAAGGTTCTACAAAATGCCATTCAAATGTGACATTAAACCCATACAATCCAATTTCTGGTTACAGGTCTCCATGGTAGGGCACATGCCAAATCTTATCAGACTGTTAATATAGATTTATCAACAATAAAATATTGGAACACTTGCATAAGGGGTGTAATTTAAGCAAGTGGGCTGGTTGGTTTTAATATTATAAATAAATTATTTACATGAGTTATTTATTCAAAAAATATATAACAATTAAATAAAAGAAAAAATATCCTGCATTTCTCCTCGCAGTGGCAACCCTATTCCACTATTCAACTCACGTTTATTCAATATAAGCAAACTCAAGCATAGGCCATAGTAAAAGTACTTTGCCGAAATATTCTACATTCGTCAACCGCCCGAGCTGTGATTTCAATATATTTCGCAGGATACATTTACGTACAGTTTGTTGTGCCTACAATTAAATGATGTTGCGAAATCTTAATAAATGGGTCTATATAAGTTTGTTTTAGTTTCGCCGACATTTATTTTAATCTAAAGTGACGAACAACTTACTTAAGATATTATAAACCATTTGTTTCTGTTCAACTACGAATAGTAAATATAAATCCCAATATATTGTTCTCCTCAACTCAGTATGTTTCACTAAATTGATTTATTTTCAAAATTCAAATAAAAGTGGTCATTAAATAAATATAGTTGTTTACTATAATCTTTAACTAAAACATTGTGGTTATGATAATTGAGTGACAATACTAAAGCACTCTAATTCAGATGGAATACTGTATGTATGCTATTTAGACGTCAATTGACATCCATTGACGCGATTTGTGAGTAATACCGACTCGCATGCCAACTGCATACCTCTGAAGACCACCAATTTGTTTTGTAAATTAATATAATTTATGCATTTTTCATAGATACATTAAACTATTAACAAGTCAATTAAAGTGCATTTCTATTTCTGTATAGAATAATAAATCAAATAATGACCATAGACTATAGTAACGGTTGACCGATGACTTAATATCAAAACTGCTTGAAACTAGAATATATTTTAACAATTTGGTTATACTTTAAATCAGCCAGTATACAATAAATAAGGAGGAAAAAGCGTGAGCGAGTCGCGTGGTCCTAGCAATGCCGTCATTCCGCCATCTCGTCGATCCCGTCATTTC
Organism: Phocides pigmalion okeechobee; assembly: GCA_018251015.1. Classification (NCBI taxonomy): domain Eukaryota; kingdom Metazoa; phylum Arthropoda; class Insecta; order Lepidoptera; family Hesperiidae; genus Phocides; species Phocides pigmalion. Next base: position 11,685 of record DWON01006039.1, read on the forward strand.
TTTTATATTTTTTCATCAATGTCACACGTGACGCCCGAATGTCATTTTCATACGACGACAAAAAATGTTTATTAAGACGCGCGCGCACGCCACGATATTACAATTTTCCACTAGTGAAATATGGAAAGTGATTTTTTACGAGAAAATAACAAGGTGAATACGGCACTGGGATTAAAAGTCGCGCCTAAGAGAGGGTTGAGGGCGATTTATTAAAAACGTTGCTTATGTAACAGCCTACGAAAGCGCTACGACATTTTTAACTTTAGCAGTTACGCTCCCTCCAAGAAAGCTCGGATATTTATTTTATTTGATTACGTTTTATATTTCCAGCGATTTCTTAGAAAACTACGTTTATTACTTTACAAAAAGCTTTAAATTATTACTAATATTTATTTTATAAGTGATATAACTCAGTACACATTTATGTACTATTTCATGATTGTTTGGCTATTCTTGATTCAAGCAAAGCAGTACGAATTGTTAGTCCTTACAAAACATTCTCGCAGTACAACTATTACTACTTTTATGACGCAAAAAATATGTTATTCAATAATAAATATCGTAAACCTCGAAATTACATACCTTTCAAAATTTTAATACATGTAAATTGCTTACGGTAATATCCGATATCGACAGATAAGATAATTATTAACGATCAGCGTGTAGCAGCCGTAACTATACAAAAGGTACACGGAAAGTGTTTCGGGTTTGATTCCCGGCCAGGCAGACGTTGAACTGATAAAATCAGAGCTCTGTTTTGGGTCTGGGTGTTTGATTATCTGTCGATAGAACCCGCAACCTGGAATCCTAGTGTAAGATTATGTCGAAATAGTTACTTATTATTATTAGGCTAGTCGCAGTGATAGCGTACTGGTAAGGTATCACACCTCTCACAAGATGTATGCGATTCAAATCCGTGGCACTCATGGCATGTGATATTTTTCGTATTCATTTTTAAATAAGTAATTAATTATTACTCAAATTATCAAAAGAAAACATCGTAAAGACGCCTGCATAATCAATATTTATCAGTTTTCAATGATGGACATAGTCCACCTATCAATGGCAGCATATGGGACTAAGCCCTTTTTATTATGTAAACTTGTGCCTTGACAGTACAATAATTGATCCTTGCGAACTAGAGTTACGAACATGCTTTTCAACGGTAAGATCTTACCGCAAAATGTTACCAAAGACGGAGATTGCGTTTGACAAATGAGTGCCATTATTTGACGGGCGCGATCGAGCCGCGGCGCTGACGTCGTGTCAACATGCTGTTGTCTTCTGTTTTATTAAACCCACCCCTGTCATATTGGTTCTATGAACGTTCACTTCAGTATACGTTACGTTATCCGCACTTGGATTTGATATGTGATTGATAACATCTACGCGATGGCGTATGATTGTCCAATGACTGCTTTAATTCGTTCGTAATAGTAACATTAAGAAGACTATTTAGTAGCATATTATTTATTATGTATTAATACTCCATTTTTGTCAGTAGACCATATCATATCGTAAATATGAAAGTGTATGAACTCTTAATGTCAACTTTACGTACAGTGATACGTACATATGCTTTGATGGTGTGAAAATTATTTAGTTTTTTAGTTTGCTACTTCTATTACTTCTTGTTTTATTTTTTATGATACATTATATTAACTTTCTGTGTGTATAATATAAAAATAATATAAAATACTTGTTCAAAGCTTACACACATATCAAGATGGAAGAAATCAAGTGTGCTGCCTAATAAAAAACAGCAGAATATAATTTAATAAATAGATCAATAAAATTCTGAGTTAATTAAAAAAGCTGTGTAACGTATAAAAATAAGTGCCTTAATTTAAATACATATGTTAATTTCTACGATGTAGGTAATTATGTACAATATTTAATTAACCAACAAGTTTTTTGATAAAAGTGTGCAATTACTCATAGTAGTAATTACCTTATCACCGGTATAAATTTACATTAATTAGTTCTTTTGCTGTTCTTTTTAAATTAATAAAAGAAACGAAATGGCTAATTTTAATGGAATTTATTAGTAACTTCGAAAGGGTCTTTGTGTAAATAATACACGCTACGATACAATATGTTTTACAAAGTTGTTAATATTAAGTAGCTACTAAAAAATTTTGTTTTAAATCCTACAATTAAAGAGCATAAAATGTGGCCCTTTATATCAGAGGGTCAAGGCAGCTCCGGTTGTGTTTAATATGTAGGGTTCCTCATTATTCCTTAAATTCTATTATTTAAATATTCTGTGTTGCAAATATTGATATTTTTTTTGGAAAACACAAAATGCTAAGTTTACAGTAAGCTCTCTAAAAAATGGATTGTTAATACTGTAAAAATTATGTTTTTGTTTTTTTTTATCATTAATTATATAACAGAGTGGGAAATGTGTATGCAGACCTACTGATTTTAATTCATCGCAGCACAACATAACACAAACATAAGCATTAACAATATTAGAATTATTATACAGTGCAACCTTAATATAACGAACCTCTTTTTTTTATTATGAAAGAGTAAGAAACGGGCATGCAGGCCACCTGATGTTAAGTGGTCATTGCAGCCCATGGACAA
>DWON01006040.1:0-14273 GCA_018251015.1 Phocides pigmalion okeechobee
CTATGACATGGGGCTCTTCAAGAAAGGTGTAAAGAGAGCTCTCCTTCAAAGCCGACGATGCATTGGCGACTCCTCTGGTATTGCAGATGTACATAGGCGACGGTGACTGCTTCCAATCAGGTGGCCCGTCTGCCTTATCTCCGGCTAAAATATAATAAAAAATATAGGATCTCGGATAGGACTTCAGTCTTGTTGTGTTGTGCGTTTATGGCTTTTATGTCTAAATTACTGCGAAAGAAAATAATTATTTTGAACAAATTGTTAAGTAAATTTATCGCTTGGAATAATAATTTAGACCTTCCTAGAATTATTTACACGGTTGCTGAGTACTCATTTGGAAAATCCATTTAAAATTTTATAATACATATATATGAAAAACAATCTTAGTACCTTTTACAAATCAGAACTGTTTGGACCATGTCCAAGGACGAAAGCCAAGGCTAAGTGCGGTGATTTCAACGAACTCTTCTTGAAACTAATTATCTTGAGAGGTTTCAGAGTTCAGCTCAGCATACATGTAGGATCAAATCGTACGAATTTTTCTAATTGAAACCTGTGAAAAATTTTAAAGGTTGCAACTTTGGCACGAACTCTATTGTCGTCAATTTTATATGAAAAAATGGAAAAATTCTTAAGAACTTTCTGATCAATTTAATTAGAACCTATGTATATTATTACAAATTTATAAATCGAAAATACGCTGACAAAGGAATACAAGTTTTTTTTATATATGAGAAGAACAGCAAACGAGCATGCAAACCACCTCATGTTAAGTAGTAGCAGCCCATAGATACCCATGTACAACCACAAACACGACCGAAATCCTATGTTCGCTCCAACGTACATGCGTTGCTACTCCTGAGGACTAAGATGGTCGCCCCGCTTCAAAGTGTAGCCTGTTTGAGGATGGACGTAGATGTCCTTGAGCTGCAGAAACCGTTTAACTTCAGATCCCTTGCATTGTCCTAACTACTTCTGTGATATAAAAAACACGAAATACAATATTTCATGTCACTTTAACCAGGTCAAGTTATAACACGTTATATGACTTCATTGTTTAAAATCAATTTATTACGTTTTATTAAAATTAGTTTTAATGTTTTTATCATTGAAACAATCATGTGTTTCAATAAAAAATATAAGCGTTTATTACGTTAGATATGGACATCGATCGATCCTTAAATGAGTAATGTAAAAGCTGAACCGATTTTCCGCTATCCCAGAGTTAGCCATAATACACAAAATGTAAGCTCGTGCATAATAATTTTCATAACTTTCCGCGTTTTGTATATCAGTCTAAAAATATCTGTCGTCTATTTTTATAAGGTCATTGGTGTCGGCCACAAAAGTTTTATGTTTGTGTAGAGTTGTTCCGAAGCGTAGCGTCGAAATCTATAAAGTTTACGAGTATTGGATTTAGTCCAGCTGCGCTTGTCGCCAAACGGTTCCGATACCGCGAACATGTTTAGTGTCATAATCTGTGATGACAAACTGTCAATTGTATTGAACGGGACGGAATGCAGAAGGAATAAAGGTAGGAGAACTATAGTTCGACCGGGGAAGTACCACCGCCACCTTTATAGTCCACCGTAAAGCGTTACGTATCGGTTATCGGCTACACTTTGAAGCGAGGCGACCATGTTAGTCCTCGGGAGTAGCAAGGCATTTGCGTTGGAGCGCAGATTCGATGTTGGTCGTGTTTGTGGTTGTACGTGAATGTCTATAGGTTGCGACTATTTAACATCAGGTGGTTTGCATGCTCGTTTGCTACTCTTCTCACATAAAAAAACTCGTCAGTCATATTCGTCGTTTTGTATTTTTTTTCCTGATGATACTGGTTAACGACAAAGTGATGATTCTGGTTAACGACAAAGTGATGATCCTGGTTAATGACAAAGCGATGATCCTGGTTAATGACATAGCGATGATCCTGTTAAGAACAAAGTAATGATCCTGGTTAATAACAAAGTGATGATGATCAGATTACTTGAAATTGATGAAAATTATGCTGTAAGATTCCTTTACTTTGATAGATATATACACAGCGAGATACTTATGCACATGAACATGCTCTTGCGCGCGCACACACACTCACACACACTCACCCACACACACATACAAAGCTAATAAAAGCTTGTCTATAAAAATAGAATCAGTGCTCTTACAACTAGAACCGCTAAACCAGCAATCACTATTTCACAAACTGCACGGTTATACAAGCGAAGTTATTCTGCTTTGTATAACATGCAAACATTCCCTTATCCTTTATAAACTTTATGTGAACTGCGAAACATTTCCACCTTCCCTCTACTAACTTGAGTGCGCGCAAGTGAGTGCTTCGAAGGAAGGAAAATTCTATTTAAATAAGATTAACATTATGGTGAAAAGAAAAATAGTAGGCTGTTAGAAAGTGGATCTTAAATGAACTAATTTTAAAATGACTTTTTGTTTGTTTTCTCTTATATCATAGATGCAACGATGACGGGCATTTTAATTGATGGATTGGATAGACGTTGAGCGTCGTTTTGTTGGGAATGACGTTTGTTTGCATTTTGTTATTGACAATCGATATGATTGTCAGTGACCATAGTAAATACAGTATATAGTAGTTATTGACGGTGATTTGTCTTGGATGGATAAATAGATTGATAGTGGTTACAGTCTAGGTGTGACCACTCGTGAAACTCACGGATTAGCCGAGATCACGAACCATGTTACTGAATGGAAATATCGTCAATAAAAAACGTTAATCGTGAGTGCCCGTTGCATATCCGTTAAAATGTATAAATTCTGCGATGGTATTCGTTTAAAATCATATGTATTATATATATCGCTTTTAGTATCTCTATCACTAAAAGGATCTCTAACGTGTGAAGTCTATCAATCCACGAATCCAAGAATTATGATCGTGACACTGCTCATTTTTAAAGAAAGTCCGTGCCCAATATGCTAGTAATAGGTACTACAATCAAATATTAAATTTTCCTTTATTTCCTAAATAATCAGCCTAAATATAAAATACAATAATTTAAAACTAGTTAGAATAAAACTCTGACCTATCAATCTACAAGGACTCCGTACTGATGCGGTATTTTTTTATATGAGTAGCAAACTGTTAAGCAGTCGTAGCCCATATACATCCACGTACTCCTACAATCACAAACATGACCGAAATCCTATCAGAGCTCGAACGTAGATGCGTTGCTACTCCTGAGGACTAAGGTCGCCTCGCTTCAAAGGAATGGTGCCAAAACGCTAGTCGCATTCCAACGCTGACAAGCAATTCTCTGCGCGAGATATGAACCACCCTTCTTGTCACCAGTAGAGACGATCGAACTTAAGTAAAAGTTATAATGTTTGACACTCAAACCCCATGGACCAATTTATTTTATTTATGTAGACACAAAAAAATAAACGGAACTGTTTACGTATCTTTTCCCGCACATACGAGTTTTCACAAACTTTCAGTGGGTATTCAGTAGCTTGTTTTGATGAAATGAGTCAACAAATTGGATTACTCTAATCTTGTTGATACAATCGTTATTGGCTTTTAGCAAATTATATCCCATTCCAACTATTCCAAACTAATTTTGTAGTCGAGTCAACTTACCGTCTAATTAACCGTCTCAACGAGATATGTATAGGAGAAGCAGTAACGCGGTTTACTTAAAAAGTTTCATAAGATAATAAGAACAAGATAACATAAGAAAAGTCTTATCTTCTGTTGGTGTATATAGAAGATAGAAAATAAATGTATTGTTTATATTGCGATGTTTTTTTGTGAAAATGTAGCAAACGAGCAAGCAAGCCATCTGATGCTACGTAGTCACTACAGTTATGAATATATACATACAACCTCAAACAGTATTGACATGAACATTACATTGTGGACACACTGCCCGCTATTTCGTTCGCGTGCTCTTAAATAATATTAGCTTTAGTTCCTTCTTAAAACGTTAGCTATGTGTCAGTGAGAGCCCGTCAAAACTGATCCAGTCAAATTACATTTTAAGGATTTTCATTTTATTTTGCGGAACCCTAAAACTATTTCTATTATAACTAAATTAGATAACAGAAAAATATATTAGATTCATTAAGAGTCGATTTTCACACAAGGAATTTTATGAGGAGTGAAGTATGAACGTTAACTGAAAAGCATTTCACCTTGAAACCAAACAAGATTAATGTATAATATGAAACTAAATCAATGTGAAAAATTTGAATACATTCAATTTCAGTTTTAGTGTTATGAGCGATCATTTTTATAAACTTTGCCTATTGCATATTCAAAACAACATACTTCAGAAATAAATTCCAGTTGTACAACAGGTACACACATTGTTTTGTTTTAACACTTTCCCTGCGGCTACAACACTGCTGTGTAATTAGAGGCGCGACGCGAGTGCAGCTCCTACACACCTGTGTTGTACTGATAAATTTGTATGGATTACGGCCGTAAAAAGTGCTGTTTTTACGTCGGCGCTATAAGACTGGGGGCAGACATTACGTCTGTGTATTCGTAAATGATACACAGATGCTAAAAATATAAATATTTCAGCAATTTGTCGACGTATCTTCAATCTCTCCAAATAAGCTCCAGTTTAGGGCCGCCTCCCGCAATACTGACCCGATCATAATTATCCGAGCCGTAGTCAAAGTGTTAAAAGATTTTGTTCAAAAATTATGAATGAGGGAAGAAACAAAAATTTTACGCTCCCTGAAAAGCAAGTATTCTTTAGATCACGATAATTATTGAACAAAGGTAAAGAGTAATCTAATTTAAACAGCAAACACCTAAAGCTTCACTTTGTTTACCCCTGAATATTTTACCAGTGACTTTTGAACGGCAAAATGTTTTGTTATGATGTTTAACTTCGGCTCAATTTACTTTAAAGGTGAAGAGGTATTGTAATTAATATGTTCCTGTATTTCAGTGGCTATTATGAAAGCTACTACGACGTTACTAAAAATAGACAAAGTCTTCTTAAAGATTAATAGGTGATACAACGGGCACGGTTGAAATATACGGTTGCCTGCTTACCATATTAACTATGATCTTATCTTATCTTAGCAAACACATTTGAAGCGACAATTTTAGTCCTCAGAAGTAGCAAATCATCTGGCACATTAATAAGGTATATGGTTTATTATACTTAGACACATGTATTCCTTTAGGCTGATGTACAACTGTCCCTCAGTGGAAGGATGTGGATGCCCGATTATATGTGTAGGCAACCACATGGCGTGAATTGATCATTGAGTCTTAAGAAGTATCAATGAATGTGTAACGTCTGTAATACTTGGTGCTCAGGAGCAGTAAATAATATGTAGTGTCTGTATACTTATAAGGTGGGTAGTGTACCAATGATTGACAATACTCACATAACCGTAACCCCAGTAAGATGATATTTAACTGCTCTTATTGCGCTCTAGACTGGCAATTTATACGAGTCTAGTAGTGACATTCTTCTTCTAGAGTTGTCCGTTTATTGGCATTATTATCTATGCACACGACATATAATATAATCTGTGGTCGAAATCTATGGATTTTAATGATATCCAAAGGCGGCATTGACTACTAACCATTAGGTTGGACTTCATGTTCATTTACTTCTATTTAAAGATAATTAAAATGTAGTGTAAGTTACAAAATCAAGTATCTGTAGCTTGTTACCTTTCTGACTAGAACACTTGTTTCACACTACTATTATAAGATAGAAATGGGAAACCAAAAGAAAAACGAATTAGACGTAGACTAGATTGATTAATCTAGGACTTGTCAACGTCTTCTCCATCGTCAGTTTCTTCTCCATCGCAGTTTAGACGTTACCACGAACCATGTAACTGGTCCAATATCGGCAATTAAAAATAGTTATTCATGCGTATCCGTTATACATATAGTGACTTGTAGAAATGGTGGACCGTCGTGCCGTAGTTGAACCGTAAAAGGTTCTACTTTCTCCTCTTCTACTTACGTCATACATTATTTTTATCAGATAGAACAGCTTTCTTACCTGAAACAAAATACATATAATACGTTATTACTTAAAATAGAAACGAAATATAATGTTTTTATTTACAGGTTTTTGATAACAACAATAATATTACAATATAATATAAGATAATAAATCAAGTTAAACAAATAATTACAAAGGCATTTTAGCATTATCTTTTATCTTTATACTTTATAAAGATAAAAGATAATGTTAATTTTCATTTTCATATTTTTTTAAATAAATAGCACCTTTTACTATATCATATACCTTTCAATGTATCGTGTTACTTATTTTTTAATTAAGCCTTAAGTACCTAAGAATAATAACTAAAAATCGACATCGAAATATATCCAGTACTTTTTACATGATTAAAGGTGGTAGAGCCGTTAGGGCTCGCCCGGGGCGGTACCACCGCCACCCTCATAACCTGCCGTAAATCAACATGTTCTTCATGTATTGTGTTTCGGTTGGGGAGGTGTGGTTGCCGGACACACACTATTGGAGGCGACCATCTTAGTCCTCAAGAGTAGGAACGCATCCGCGTCCATGCTTAAATAGAACTTCAGTTCTGTTTGAGATTGGACGTGGTTGTCCATGGGCTGCAGTGATCACTTAACATCAGGTGGCCTGCATGCCCGTTTCTTACTCTATCACAATAAAAAAAAAAAATGTTAGATGCGATTTATGGATTCATCAAACAAGTAGCAGTATCTTCTATATTAAACTCACTGCAGTCACCAATACCTATTACTAACTACAGATTATGGCTAACCTGTCTTCCTAAAAGAGACCTATGTTCAGCTCTACATTTCTGAGGATTGATGCATTGGGTGTATTACTTATGGTGAATGGCGTTAAGCCATGATTTTGTGTACTATAATGAATACTGTTAATCTTAGAAGTAATAAGATAAAAGTTTCCAATACGAATTCAATCTAATTATATATTATTTGAGGTTGAATTCTGTTGTAATATTTTCCACATATTATATTTATTTTATTAATCGGTCAATGGTATTCAGTGAACAACAAGATTTAATGATATAATCCTAATGGTGCGCCTTTGCCAACTATCACGGCGTCACCATCGTAATCTGTTGGAAATCAAAATGCGACGATTTCTTTCAATTCTTGCTTATAAAAATATTTTCATGTATTAATATTTTTGTAATAGCTAAATATTTTTTTGAAATCATCATATGGAAAATGGTGACCTCCAATGTTTCCATTTTTGATTAATTAGTCCTATTTATCTTAGTTTACAATTTAAAGTTTGTCACATTCATATATGTATGTTTTCTTTACAATCATGAAATTAATTTTATCAGAAAATTTGATGTTAATAAATCTATTAAAAATATATTGTATGTAATGGAAATATTTGGTTCTGTCCTTCATTCACTTACTCGGATGGAATCAGACTGATCGCTGAGATTTATCGGTGGTCGGATGGGAGCCACCCCGATGCAGCAGTTGCAACACGCCATACTCGCCAACAGTTAACACACCATAAAATACACAGTAAATTCCAAATCCGTTTCAAAAATCAACACTATTCTTCCATTGCGCAATCAGAACTGTCATTCGCCTTTGATATCACTTGCGTAACGTCACGGATACAACTATGAAGTTAATATAAATCACAAACACTCAAGCTTCCTAAAGTTAACGTTCCGGAATTTGGTGATTGCCGAAATTTGTCAGAGTCCTGTCACTTTCGCTAGAGTTCTGGGTACTGACATGGGAGTAGCGAGCAGGGCAGCTATTGGTACAATGAGTTAAAAATACCGCTCAAAGATGCGCTCTGCCAACTTTGAAGCGACTATGCGGTTTAGGACAACTTGAACTTTGATACGACGGTATAAAGGGGTTCCCTCTCAACGGTTATCGTACCTACTACAAATTTGTACAGATACAACACATGTTCAATGTATCAAATATATATATCACCGCTCATATTATATGAGAATTCCGATCATTGACCTTTACGTTGACATTCAGAAACCGGAGAACTAGAATTAATTTACCGTATATATATATGTAAGTTTTTATTTGTGTTAGTAATATACTTGTAATAAAATTGAATATTATTTGCTACAAATGCAAAATAGGGAAAATACACACAAGCAGAATTAAAAAATAATATTTGTTACAATCTATGTTTAACAGAAATAGGTGTTTAAAAAATATTACTCATAATTTATTATAAATGGAATGTTATCAATCCTTCACCTTTTTAGAACAAATCTATCACTATGATGATTGTTATCGGTCATGAACTTTCATGAACGTAAAGAATTGCGTATTTTTATGTTTCAGCATTTTTATTGTAGATAAATTGAAATCCTAATAATCGAGACGTGAAATACACGCTTCTGAAGTGTGTATTAAGGCAAAATACTTGCTGCAGTCCAACTAATTTTATGACAGACATCAGGAGAATTTCTATAGGTAGGAGGTTTTCTATAGGCATCCTCAGCTCAACACTAGAATTTACCATGACGTAGATGCCGTAAACATAAATACAGACAAATACATAAACATCCAAAATATCGGCGCGCTTACAAATAAGCCGACCATCTTAGTAATCCGGAGGAGCAACAGATCTGGGATTGACTTCAAGTGAAACTCCGGCTTTATAAAATCGTTTATAGAAAGATCCATGGACAACAATGACTTCGCGATTGTTTGCTATTTCCATTTTACTCTACCCTTTTACCCTAGAAATTGTACCCCAAAACATTCTGCTTCGCGGAGCGTTTTGCTTATCGCATACACTAAATTCTTTAGTTTTTATGTTTGTTAATCAGCATTACATACTTTTTTGCTCTTTCATTTATATATATCGTAGATACAACAAATGAGCGTGCTGACCACGCGGTTGTTGCCGCAAATGGATACATCATACAAATTTCATATAGAAAAAGGCTTTAGAGCGTAGTCAATCGTATATTGATTGCTATTTCTGACGACTTACATGGAATACCTTATTGATGACTTCCCCATAGCAGCATAATACTGCTGCTATGGGGAAAAAATGGCGATGGGTCAAAGATGCTTTGTAAGTAGAATTGTCATAGAATATTACCACGCATGCTTACCGGTTCTAGCAGGCTCTGTTCATGCAGCGTAACGAGAGGCTTCTCGGGCTTGGGTCGCGTGCTCAAGTAGAATGCGGAGGCAGCGGCCACGCCGGTCAACGCCAGCGCACCCGCTGATCCGCCAACCATCCACAGGTACTGGTCGATCTCGCTTACTGAAACAATAAAATATCCATGAAACAGAACGTCCATTCATTCACTTAAATATTAGGGTTGTTCATAATTATTGCTAATCTTGATCTTTTTCAATCAATATCAAAAAATTCGATAATGGTATATATATATTACTCTAGGTATCAAATCCAAATCAGAGAAAATACAAATTTGGGATTCTGAATTCATAAAAGACACAAGAGAAATGATCCCATTTTAGTAGCAGGTGATCGAAAATTCTCTTTTCATTAAAAAATATATGTAACTTTAGAACTCTAGATAGCAGTGCAGTATAAAACGTTACAAATTTGAATTTGGTTAAGATTGCCATAGTTTATAATTGTACTAAGAAGCTTCTATCGGAAGAAAATGGTAGATGTTCTTGGAGAATTCATATTCATCGTTATAATGAATAATTCGTTCACCTAATTTTAATGTTATGATAGTTCTTTGTTGTTAATTCTTACAATTGTTTAATATTTATACCCAGAAAAAACATCGTTGTTACAAACAAAATGCCTATAGCATTCAGTAAAGAATTTAGATGAAATCGTTTAAATATTTCCAACATGCGTAAACTATTTTTACGCGATTTCTCTTGATTATTTCAACACCGTCTTCATCGGTTATTCTTAACACATTTTATGGCATCAAAACTATAAATACTAGAATTATAAAACCATAAATTGGTGGCTTAATGTTATCGTAATACGTATGCAAATCGCATAATGTTTCATTTATTTGACAATAGACACATTAAATCTGCTAACAATTCAAATATAAGATTATATTGTACTGAGTTAACATTGCCGTTTTTATATATACTAGCCGATTTCACTCATTGTCACAGATCACAATGGTGGCATTAATTCTATCATCATCTTGGAAAATGCATACTTTGAAAGTGATTCATATGAATTTTCTCTTTATTATCAAGGAATTAATTCAGAAATCTCAAATGGTAACTACTTCAAAGCAAGTGGAAGCACAGGCCACCCCCAGACCAACTTATGGTGGACTAATGAATAAAATAGAAAAAGACTATTAAATTTAGAAGGCCCGGGACCAGATTAAGTGGCGTCAATTAAGAGAAGCCTATATCTTGCAGTTGACCTTGAAAAGCTAAAGGATAGATGAATCAAACAATACTGTTGATTCATAAAATGTGTATTTTTTATATTAGAAAAGTAGTAAACTAGCATACAGGCCACCTGAAGTTAAATGGTCTCTGGAGCCAATGGACCTCCAACCTCAAATAAGACTGAAATCCTGCCTGACGTCGTGCATAAATACGTTGATACTACCGGGGTTGGGATGAAACGGAAAACTTCAATCAAGGTACAGAAACTGCTTAACGACGTATTATGAAGATAGCAAATAGTAGTAGTGGAGAGCCGAAGTGTAGTTGTATCATCTTGCAAGAAACAATATTTTTTTTACATAATATTTAATCATATTACGACAAATCTTTCAATAGTCAAAAAGGTAAATAATATTCTTCATATGACCACATGAAATGAAGAGCCTTTTAAGTTCAAGTACATTTTGTTTACAACACCTATAAAATAAGTGGGATACTTACTGAAAGATAGTGAACAATATAAATTATACCGACCGTAGTTATTATGCCACTTATTTTCCTGTCAATGTAAAGGAAACAACTTCAATTATAGAGATCTTAATAAAGATTATTCGTTCTTATTTCTTGGACACTTAAATAGATTTACAACGTGATATGAAATCAAAGAAAAAATGGAAATAAACCTTCCATAGATTAATCGTCTATAATAGATAGTAGTCAGAAGGATACAAAGATATTGTATTCAGGCATTTTTAGATGAGAATGTTAAAGAAGTAGCAATATATTCGACTGAATTTTTTCTATTTACAGGAACACATAAATGAGCGTGCCTACTAAATGTGAAGTAATTATGTCTATATTCATTTATATCAATTCCATATAAAACAGTTGTTCTACATGAAGTCATTGCTATTCCTAAAGGCTAATATGTAACGCTTAAAAAGAGCAAGGAATCACAGCGCTCTAATTATTTCAGTCAGTATGAGATATTGTGTACCATTGCAAGCGACACTTGACAAAATTTTAATATGCTTTAAGAAGGTCTACGTTTGATTTTAAATTTATTTATAAATTTAATAAACTGAACATACACTTAATTGGTCATCATCACAGAGTAGCTAGTCTATAAGAATAAAATAGAATATTTTACGACTACTCAAAGTAATGTAACAATATTTATGATTCAAGCGAATCATGCACCTGAAAACAAGTAATTTATGATACGTATCTTTAAAATTCAGAATCAACAAACTATCTGTCTGATATGTCGACAGACCCAAATAAGGCGATACGATAATGGCAGTCTCCATTAAAAATTACTAAAAGACTTATCTGAAACTGGTACTTTCAATAATGACCAACCGATATCGACCTTTGTTGTCAATCGCACAGTCGCTAATGAAGATTGACGCTTTATTTTTGATATACAATTCCTTGTTACAAGAATACTTACTTCCCCGTTGCAACATTTCCTGAAACTTTCTCAGACATGCTTATTGGAAAACTAGCTACTGCCTACGACTTCGTTCATGTAAGCTTCAATTTTCAGGTTTTGCCAGGTATTTTAATAACAAAGTTCTCATTGACATAGCTTTTTTATTAATAAACCGATTAAATGAAATGAAGAAATAATGTTAAGTGAACTTTATTGCAATACATTAGTGAAAATTGTATTAAAATCGATTGAGCCGTTTCTGAGATATACGCAAAAATTGAACGAACAGGTAAACACTTAAACATAAAACAACTATTGTCTTGTTTTCTACTAGGTTAATAAAGGACTTTAATTATAGTTTTTCTCGTATCTTCCTTTACAGGCAGCGATCAGTTACAATTTTATTACTTGCGTACATATAAATAGTTAAAATTCTTTTTGCAACTAGGCAACTTAATAAACTAGTAAAACAAAATAGTTAAAGAGGAGGAAAGCCTAATTTTCATTTCCCGATAAACTTAAATTTTGTCTTTATTGGACTTCTAAGTGTACGTTTCCAACTGCTGCAGTGAAAACAAAATTGCTTAAACAGTTTTTGAAAACATAATTAAATTTCAGAGTTACGATTCATATCAAACAACCGGAGCTAATAGCGAGTTCATAAATTCTAAACAATGAGGTTTCTAAAGCGGTGGCTGTGAAGCCAAATTGTAAACAACAAACATAGCTCTTGGAGTCACCACAAAACATATAGAGACATAGACATCCGCACAAAGAAATGGCAAAAAAACTACTTTCGATACTTTTTGCATACTTTTTTTAAAGGTGAGAACCATAGTACGGGAGGTACTACCGCCGACATCATAATCCACCGTAAAGCGTTATTTGCGTTTCGGTTGAAGAGGTGCGCTTGCCGGCTACAGTTTGAAGCGAGGCGTACACTTTATTCCTCAGGAGTAGCAACGTGTCTACGCTCGAACTCATTTTAATAGTTATTTTCGTGTTTGTGGTTGTTGGTACGTAGATGTCTATGGAGTGCGTGCTCGTTTGCTACTCTTCTCACATTATTTTTTTTTTTTTTGCATAATGAGTGTTGGAAACAAATTCTTCAAGCTAAGAAATTAATAAATTCTGTTTAGACTTCAACCAATCATCTACTAGTGGTTGTACAGCTGACACTTATAAATTTCAGTTTTTTTCCGTGAGGCACAGCTATAGTTACCTGGATTTGAGAATTATGAAAATGATCGGAAGTAATACTCTATTGTGCGATCATAATGACAACCTTAATGTGTTGCAGTGGCTAATTTAAATCACGGGAACTATATACTCATTTGTTCCTTTTATAAAATCAAAATGTGCCTGCGTGCGTGCACGATGCAATAAAAGAATAGGGCAACATCACCATGGGATCGATGCCTTTAGCATTTTCAACTCTTAGATTTTGTAGTTATATAGAAAATATCTAATCTATCGTAGGATCTGATGTTTTCTATCAGATCTTAGATGTTATCCACCTGCAAAATTATATTATGCATAAATTTAACAAAGATATAACATCGTCGCCCTCATAATTCTTTAATAATGCTTTAACTGAAACAACAGCCAGCACTACAGGCAAACAGACAGCCGCACTTCTCTAGTGGGGTTACCGATCTTACAAAAACTGATACATACGTACGATCTCAAATAGAATTTAAAATTGAATAGCCGTGGTTAATCCATGGCCTGCAACGACCACTTAACATGAAATAGCCCGGATTCTCGTTTGCTATTCTTCTAACAAAAAATGACTCTATGTTAGTCAAAATGTGACGTTTTTTGTTGCAAGTTGCAGTTTCATAATCTCAATCATAACTCAATCAATCTTTATTCGTCCACTGCTGGACATAGGCCTCCCCCAGATGCCGCCACTCAGACTATTTCCCACCTTTTATATTTAGTGGTTACCTAGTAAAACTATACTTACTAAGTCTACGTGGTTGGGGGACGTCCTGTACTACTTTTGCCTAATCGTGCTCGCAACTTGGGGATCTTTCTGCCCCATCTGTGGTCCTTCAATTTTTGTGCGTTAAAATCGCAAAATCGGACCAAAAAAGAGCCAAGTATTCGAGAACTTAGCCACTTTCATGACTAGCGCGTCAGTTCCTGAACTATAAACCGACCGACTTGTTTAGAAAGTGGACACCGGGGTGCGCGCCGGCTGTGCATTAGCGCGTTGATTTCACGGGATTCTCTCGCGCTTTCCACTGACATACTTTTGTGAGAAAAGACGAGTAAATATTGCAGTTTAACTTTAGTGCGTATTGCAAACAAAATTTAGTTTTAAAGGTGGGAGAATTATAGTTCGACCGGGGAGGTACCACCGCCCTCATAATCCGCCGTAAAGCATTACGTTTTGGTTGGAGAGGTGCGGTTGCCGGCTACACTCTGAAGCGAGGCAACCATCTTAGTCCTCAGGAGTAGCAACGTATCTACGTTCGAACTCAGATAGGATTTCGGTCGTGT
>DWON01006041.1:0-14273 GCA_018251015.1 Phocides pigmalion okeechobee
GGCGGCACCACCGCCACCCTCATAACCTGCCGTAAAGCAACATTTTCTACAAGAATTGTTTCGGTTTGGGAGGTGTGGTTGCCGTATACACATTGGAGGCGACCATCTTAGTCCTCAAGAGGAACGATCCGTGTCCATCCTCAAATAAAAATTCAGTTCTATTTGAGATTGGACGTGGTTATCCATGGGCTACAGTGATCACTTAACATCAGGTGGCCTGCATGCCCGTTTCTTACTCTTTTACAATAAAAAAGAAATAAAAAATATATTACCACGAGTCAGAATTGCGGGAGACGGCCTAAGCTGGGGCTTTTCTCTAAACTGGAGATGCGCCGACAACTCGCACAAATATTGTATTTCTTATCACCAGTGTAGCATCGACGAATACACAGACGTAATCTCTGTAAACATAGCACTTATGTTCGCGCGTATTCCATACAGATTTGTACGTACAAGGTGTGTACAAGCCAGTGTACAAGCCAGGTGTACACGGTACTGCTGTGCTACGGATTACGCGAAGTAATACATTATTGTTGTACGACGCAAGGAAAGTGTTAACTTTACAAGGACAAACTTGAAATAATACCAGTTGTATAAATAACGATTTATTTGGTAAAGTCTGATACAAAATAACATTTCTTAGGGTACAACTTGGATCTTGATTCTTGCATTACACTCAATACATGCGCCCACACATTGACACAGGTACCCTAAGTACTACCTAAATATTGAGTTAGGCACCAAAATAAGACTTGTTTTAACTCTCAATTCCATTATAAGGAAACACTCACACAATTAATGTTATATACAATAGGAAGTTTTATACAAAATTATTATCCACTCGCAATAAATATTAAAATTCTTAATAATTATTAATAACAGATATATAATTACTATAAAAATATTGTACTAGTTAATAATAACAGCTACTATTTCGTATTAAATATCGTTTACAAAATATACTGACCGACTCATAAACTGCATCAAAGGTCAGAATTACTTTTGAATTAATATTTTTGATAAGTTTGCAAAATTTAGATTAAACTTAATGAAAATGCCGAGACTTACATTATAAAATAAAATTATAGCCGGGCATAAGTTCAAATTCCTCAAATTTCCTCAAATTCGTCTGTAATTTGGGTAAAGTTTGACAATAATTCGTACACGTCAGTATTTAATAAAATTGATGCAGTTTCATGAGTCAGTGAGTGTATATCAAAATTAGTATCAATACGATGTATTGAGGAGAAAATTTTCTATGGTACAAAAAATATCTATATATTTACTTGATACTAGACTATATTTTGTCTGCTTGTGTGAATTACAAAAATACAACAGCAAATATTGATACTAACCGTATTTCTAGCAGCCTTCATTGACATGAGAGTTAGTTTTCCACAGAATGAAATACATATAACTGCATGAGAATTACAAAAATATTTTAGGACTATTTTCATTGGACGAGGCATATTTTAAGCAAATCACACTATCAGAGCATATAAAAACAAATTTACATTTATTATTTCATATGTAACATTGATAATGACAAACTAAAAAACAAATCTCACATCCAATACTTTTCCTTTTAAATCCAAAAATCCAATATTTTCTCTTCAAATATCCATGGGATCAAACTAGCAGTATATCTTATCAAACTAAAAGCAAAATTTTCAAAATCGTTTAAAAAATAACGGAGCAATGCGTATCAACCATATAATAAAAAAAAACATGTCGGCAACTATAATATTTTTTTAATTAGGTTACATATAAAACTATTTATCTTGCTTATTAGCACCAGCGTCTTTCATTTCAACATTTTATACATATATACCGAAATCAACGTTTTGTGTACATAAAAAAACTATTTCTCAAATGTAAAAATCAAAAACAATTACCGAATACACAATATACTTGATTAAGTGCACTTATTTTACTACGAAAACCTATTCAAATTCAAATTCAAATATTTTATTTCATTGTAAATACACTTAATGAACGTGATGTAAACTATTCCTGTGACGTAACCATATAACTATCTCACGTCTTACTTCATTGATTTAATTATAAAGCCTTGTCCATAAAATATGTTTTTTTCGAAGGAGAATGAGTGCAGTCCAATGGTGAATGGCCACTGCCGCAACAAGAGGTAGGTAGAAGTTACCTAATGCTGCTTTTGTCGCCATTTGTCATAAAAATCACACAACTACAAGTATATTTTATGAGCAAGTCTCTATGTGGCTGTGTTCATTGCAAAATATTCTCTATGCGTAGACCGTAGGGCTCAGATTTACATTCCGTTGTAGGCGGGGCCGCCGCCGCCCTCCGGCACCACCCAGTTGATGTTCTGCGACGGATCCTTGATGTCACATGTTTTACCTGAAATATATAAATTTATTTAAAACTTGAGCAGAATTATATGTATATGGAACTGAAAAGGTAGAGCCGTTAGAGGTCGCCCGGGGCGGCACCACCACCCTCAATAAAATATCAGCTCGTATTTTTATTTATTATGAAAGAGTAAGAAACGAGCTGCAGGCCACCTGATGTTAAGTGGTCACTGCAGCCCACCGACAACCACGTCCAATCTCAAATATAACTGAAGTTCTATTTAATGATGGACGCGGATGCGTTCGTACTCTTGGGGACTAAGATGGTCGCCTCCAATAATGTGTATCCGGCAACCACACCTCCCCAACCGAAACACATTACATGAAGGACATGTTGCTTTACGGCGGATTACAAGGGTGGCAGTGGTACCGCTCCGGGCGAGCTCTAACGGCTCTACCTTTAAATGTACCAATATTGTGTAAATTTATTCTAAATACCGAGGTAACTTAGTTAAACTGTTATATCATGTTATAAATACAACAGTTACAGTCGTCTATTTCGGTACGACACATTTTGTAGATAATAACGTTTGCATAATTCGCAACTCTAGGCACGTGATATCTTTATTATGAAATAAAGTCCTTCCGGAACGTGTATCTGTCTGTCTAAAGCGCTGATCTTGATAACTAGCGGGATTTAGAATAAGTAAATTATAAACTATTTCTGGTTATTATATACACTTTTTTTTAATCTATACCATTTACTAACAGTCATAATCTAGTGTTAAGATTCTGACCTTTCTAGAAGGAATTCCGAAGTTCGCTTCCCCTCTAGCATTTTAAGTTATGTGCATATTAGAAATTATGTTATGGGAAGCTTAAATGGCAAAGAAAAACGCTGTAGCTAAAACCTAGTTACATGTTTGAGACTTCTCCGGGTGTCACACCAATCCACTATTACCACACAACCACCATAACTAGTCTACCAACTTGCACTTGGTCAGAAGACTAACGCTCCTAACCCATAATGTAAAACGAATTTCGTCGTGAAATTTACACATTCTACTGTGTAACGGGTAAACACGCACTCGTTCACTAACGCTTTTGTGATGTAATTTTGATCCAGTTGCATGTATCGTGGACACAGGTTAACACGACCGCAATTTAGCCGTAACCACGTTCTAAGCAACTGGATCAAAATATCTGTAATTACATAAGCGTTAATCGTACCCGTTACATTGTAACGTATGACCTATCCCATGTAATTCTGAGAAAAACACTGTGTCCAGTAAAACCGGAAAGTAGCGGGAGTAGAATAGTAATGAGCTGGCGATGAGAAATAATATTAAAAATAATAATTTCAAACACTGAGTTCCACGTTTGATCGACGATACTAGCGATACGAGGGCTGGTTCATTTCTTGCGCAAAAAAATTGCGGTCGCTATTCAGCGCGGGATTACGACGTTCTTGGCTGCGTGGGCATTAGATTTTTTGGGTTAGAGACTTTTATTTCAATTAGTTTAACGGTTTAAAAATGATAGTTATATTGTTATGTAGATGCACTTTAAAATATATTTGCTTTAGTGGCTAACTGTAGTCTCTTTTACAGTTAATCAATGTCAAAATACTTGCCAACTTGCCACGATTCAGACTGAATAATAAATGGGGGCTTAAATTCGCAAGGTAATCTTTGTTCACAGTTCATACTCTGGGCGGCATACATTTAAACTTTGGATGTATGTTTATTACTATAATATTACTATTACATTATAGTTAAAAGTTGTCATTGAATTATATATGTATTTGTTTTCTTACAACACGAAAACTCGTAACTTAATTTTTATGTGAGAACGAGCGTGCTGACCACCTGATGTTAAATAGTCGTAGCCCATAGATATCCACGTACAACCACAAACACAGACGGTCAGAGTGCGTTACCTGGGGGAGGCCTATGTCCAGCAGTGGACACGAAAAGGCTGATGGATGGATGAATGAACCACAAACACGGAAGAAATCCTATCTGAGCTCGAACGTAGACACATTGCTACTCCTGAAGACTAAGATGGTTTCCTCGCTTCAAAGTGTAGAACAATATTATACTAATTTAGTATTACATCTGATTTATTGTGTTCATGACATCATAAAAAGCTGTGTTTTATTCTGAAATAAACCTCACGCGATAGATACGCCTAATTAGTCTTAATAATTTAAGTATAGACTTTTTATCTGCCGATGACCTATCAGCTCGATCACGATTATAGTTTGTGGTTGTACGTGGATGTCTATGGGCTGCGACTACTTATTATCAAGTGATTTGCATGCTCGTTTGCTACTCTTCACACACACACACACACACACACACACACACACACAGATTAATAATCCAACAGGAGTTAATGGACGGTAGGTTCGAGGTAGGTCTCGCCAGTTCACAAGAAATGTAATTAATTATGACCGATGTGGTATTGGTATTTAAGTATTCATGGTATGTATAAAAAGAGAACATGGCTTATAAATCTTACCACCTAATTAGGTATGTAGGTAGGGTTTCCAGACGCAAAAATATAAAAGTTGGATTCAGTGTTGTTTTCAAGACATTTCAAGTTTTAAGAGTTCAAACTTTTTAATACCTTGACATACTTTATGAAACTCTGAAATTAGTGAACTATTGTCAATAAAAATCATTATAGCTATTTGAAATGTCCGCTAGTCAAAGCGTACAATTTTAATATAAGAATTGTTTTCATTAGACGTTCACACGTCGAACCTGGACATTTTTTTAAATTGTACAAACTTACGAAAAGACATACTAGGTGTTTACTGTTAGTAAAAAATATGAAGAATTTTTATGTGACATTATTTTATATAAAAAAGAAACACTAGTTTTAATGAATTTTATGATTGTGCTAAAAACCAGACATGCTGTACGTCTAAATATTTGTCCGAATACGATTGTTTAATCCGGTATATGTCGAGCAAACGTCAAACACCTGGCAACCCTACACACTATCTTAGAGCAAGCTGGCGCAATTGATGTAGTCATAGAAATGTGACGCACTTCTATTTCAAAAGCACTTATTATAATAAATTTAGTAGTTAAATCATTAAGTATTTAACTTATCTATATATTTTCTAAGCGTTGTAAGTATATATATTTTTACATATTTTTAGATTTGTAAACATAGCTTTATGTTATTTTCGATGAGTAGAAAACTCTTTCTACTTTTAGAGCTCTATTCTATAATAGGATTACCAGTGTTCGGGGTGTCGTATATACATATACCCAAACACTCATATCTAGAATAGAATATTACAGAATAGAATTTATTCTACTTCATTACTTCATTAAATCTAACTTCTATTTCAATTTAATTTTCTTGTAATCATTAGAATTACTAATAATAATAATAATAAATGACATTACTGTGATGACTAACGCCTACTAACCTGAAAATGATTTTGTACAACTGTTAAAGGTAGAATAAGTTGAACAAAAGTATTATGTTTCTCCACCTTGTTATTTACCTTATTCAACAAAGTAAATGAATTAAATTGAAATTAATTGAATTGAATAGAAACGTAAGTAAAAAATGTAAATTCATCGTACATACTTCGACTGACAGGGGGTTTGAATCCCAAATCCTAGGTGTGGCAGACCGGTATGGTGACCGTTATGCCGTATAAGTCGTAATAAATATCTAATAATATCTTGGGACAACTCATACACGGCTATCTGATCTTATAATACACAGAACCTGACTATAATGACTAGACATCACATATATTTCTAAAATAGCTATGCTGATATCGTTTATGTACAATAACATATATATAATATCTTCCACATCTTTGCTAGTAAAACTAACTTCATCAAAAATTCACCACTAACAAGAATGTGTGCTGAATACTAACGAATATGTGCTAATGCCCAATATTGACATTTATGATGATTGTTGCCATATTTTTAAAAAGAAACTTATTGATAACCTTAGTTTGTAATCAGCCCTAGTAATAAAATATTGTTTAAGTTGACATTTTTTACTTATTTAATTATTTCATTTATTCTCCATTCTTTCAATTTGTTTGCAACAACACGTCTAATGGCAAGTGTTGTGCACATCTTTAATTGGTAAAGATACCAGTCAATTGTTAGATTTTTTTATTATGAAAGAGTAAGACACGGGCACGCAGGCCACCTGATGTTAAGTGGTCACTGCAGGCCATGGACAACCACGTTCAATCTCAAATAGAGCAGAAGTTCTATTGTTGGACGCGGATGCGTTCCTACTCTTGAAGACTAAGATGGTCGCCTCCAATAATATGTATCCGGCAAGAACACCTCCCCAACCGAATCACAATACATATATGAAGTACATGTTGCTTTACGGCGGGTTATGAGGGTGGCGGTGGTGCCGCCCCGGGCGAGCTCTAACGGCTCTACATGTTACATTACTTTGACATTGCACTCGTTAAAAAATATAGTATAGATACAACGAATAGACGTCAATTTTATTTACATGTACGGATACATAATTAATTATATAAATTCATACGGAAAAAACAGTTGGTCATTAGAGACATATTTCACTTGGTTGAGAAATCGAATCTACAATCATCGCAGGAGTCAAGGTCGAAACACTAGACAAAGAAGTCAGTCGAATAAATTTAATGATCAGTAAAATTTGCCAATCGAAACATCTACTAACGATAACAAGCGATCCAAGTGATTGATCCAATTAATTTTTGCGCTACTATCGTCACACAGCCACAACCATATACTTCATCATAATATTATACAAGTAAATAAAACTGCATACTGTTGACCTTTCATTTCAGAATAACTATTCGAGTCGGCCATAATTTATGTCAGGCGTTTTTAAAAAAATCTGACTCCCCTAGTGAGATGTGAGATTCTATTGAATCCCCTACCCCGTCTCCCAATCTCACGTGAGATATTTCAAAATGTGTGTTACTTATGTAAATGCGCTGAATTATAAAAAAATAATGATCTGCGGTTTAATTCACGAGTAGTAAGGACTATTAATTCCTATATGATTAATCCCTGAGAAGTATAATAAAGATTTCACAATAAAATACTTAAATCGTTACTACTACGATGTTTCGTATAGAAAATTGTGTAATATTTGCCCTCCCTCTCTCTAAAGTAAGACTAGATCAGATTGGACTCTACCACCTCTCCCCTGAACATTTATGGTATTTTTTCACGTAAGTTATGGACGTCCCCTTTGGTATTTCCATATTATAGAGATAGGTAGAAATATTTCTTTTAAGTATAAGTAGAACTTTTTTTATTAACTATGACCTTCATGTCACGAAAATGAAGGTCATAGTTTCAAAATATTATTTTGTTTCTAAAATTTGTACATATTGTTTTCGCTTGAGGCCTTGGCAGGCTTCGTTATATTGCGATTTCATACAGCAAAACATCACTTGGTTAGGTTTAAACAATAGGCCTTTTTTGCCACTTTTCGAAAGTTTCAAGTCCATATTTTTGTGTATTTGGATATTTTTGACTTATTAAAAAAATCCAAAAATAAATGTAAAGGACACGTAATTTATTGTTTTTTTTTATATTTTTTAATTATTATTTTTTTTTTATTTTTATGACAGATTTGCGATATTTTCGAAATTTCCTTTGGGGAAATTGCGTGCCCTCTAGTGCCCCCACAAAAAAACCCTGCGTAGAACAATTCGTTGATCGTCGGTTATAGATGCCAATATAGCAGATATATTTCCATCGATTCCCTGTACGCTCAATGCTTCTCTCTGAACAGTCAAAGATTTAGCAATGCATCTTCATACCTCAGAAAGTCACACATGTTTAATGTTGTATATGGATGTTCAGCCTACTACTTAACATGAGTTTACCTGCATATTAGTTAGCTAGCTTTCCTTCTAACACATAGATATCATAGTCCTAATGGATAGCAACGCATCTTCATACCTCAGAAAGTCAGACATGTTGACTTGCATGTTGGTTAGCTATTCTTAACACA
Source organism: Phocides pigmalion okeechobee (assembly GCA_018251015.1). NCBI lineage: Eukaryota > Metazoa > Arthropoda > Insecta > Lepidoptera > Hesperiidae > Phocides > Phocides pigmalion. The sequence goes on from DWON01006041.1 coordinate 8,346, forward strand.
TAAAAAAACCTGACATTCAAATCTCAGAACGTCAGTGACAGACTGATCTTCATACTACTGGTATTACTATTTACGTTGAATGCTTCAATTGAATTCGCGGGCCACAAATTGAATACTTCACGGCTAACGATGTAGATTTCGTTTCCGGTTGGCGCACGTAACTCTTGTTACATAAAATCCAATCCACTGTTGCCTAGTCTAGTATTCTTTGTTCTTATTCATTGTTCCATTATCCATACATACATATAATAAAGCTCTAAGTGAGTCGCGTTTATAAAAAATATTTTGTTTAACAAATTGTTCTAAATTAAACATATTTATAATAATTCAATTCAATTATTGGATTTTTACAGATTTTCTAAAACGAAAAAGTTTTTATTGACTCGAAATAAATCTAAAAAATATTTAAATTGCACTCTAATTAATTTCAAAAATTCAAAGGAAAACTAAACGATAAGTAGGAACGCATCCACGTCCATCTTTAAAGAGAACTTCTGTTCTATTTGAGATTGGACGTGGTTGTCCATGGGCTGCAGTGACCACTTAACTTCAGGTGGCCTGCATGCCCGTTTCGTACTGTTTCACAATAAAAAAACAAGCCGCAAGCGCGTTTCGCCAAGTGATACTCAGCAGTTCTGTACACCGCAGGGAAAGTGTTCAAACTAATGTATAGCAAGCATTGACAGCTTCATTATTAAGATTCCGGCCTTGCAATCTAAGACTTTGGTGATCAAATCTCTGAGATAGACTGAATTTTCGAAATTATGTTCGTATTAGGAATTATTTATCAAGCTTTAGCGATGAAGGATAACATAATGAGGAAACTTGCTTTCAAAGTTCTCCATACACTTCTCAAAGGTGGATGAAGTCTACCGTAGTCAGTGGTGGAAGGACAGCCCTTCTTTCCTCCTCCTCCTCCTGAAACAACCGGTTACTTTCCCACTGCTGAACAGAATCCTCTGTTCAGCAGTGGGAAAGTTACCGGTTGTTGATGTGTAAATAAACACACATTTCAGTTGCACAAAGTATGTTTACTGTTTTCAAGAGTGCTTCAAACAAAATTAACGAGCGGAGGCTTTCAACTGTTAGTGTTGTTACGCTTAGCTAACTCTATCAGAGGCTTTACGAATGGGAACTCTACGTTTATATGGAAAATAATAGCTAATATAATTTTATTTGCACAGAACAGTTGGTACCTAATAATAGCAAAAGCCCAAACTAAACTAAAGGGAGTCGGTGCCCAAGAGGCATGATTCCAACGCTACTTGCAGTCCTGCCTTAAATAGCAATCGCGATTCTCTGCGCGAGTTATAAATCAGCCCTCTTTTCGACAACAGAGTCGATCATACGTGTGACTAGTTTGATAACTTTTTTGGCAATCGGACCCCACGGACCAAAGGTTTCAAAGCCAAGCGGAACAAATACGTAATCACTGCTAACTGGAACATATTTGCGCGGCTTGGCTTCTTCTGCAGCTTGGTATCGGATACTATGGAGCCGAGACGTCATGATCTGGAAGCTCCAAGTCACTTAGCCTGTTATGGAGAGAGCTATGCTCGGTATATCGCCACATGATAAAGTTCGTAATGACGATATCCGTAAACGAACAAAATATACCGACATAGCTCTCAAAATTTGCAGGCTGAAGTGACAGTGGGCTGGCCACATCGACCGAAAGACGGATAATCGTTGAGGCGGAGAGATCCTCGAGTGGCGACCATGTCTAGGCAAAAGGAGCACTGGGCGTCCCCCAACCAGGTGGACCAACGACCTGATAAGAATAGCGAGTAACCGCTGGATACAAAGGGCATATAACTGGCCAGAGTGGCCTCACCTGGAGGAGGCCTATGTCCAGCAGTTGACGTGGAATTCTAATTTGTGACTTGTAACTGACTGAGTTACGTTTAGAGTACGTGAAGTTGGGGAAAAAGCTAGTTAATATTTGTATATTTATAAAATTTGGATCCTCCCCTCTCACCTAGTAACAATTTACCCTGTATTATTAATTTAAGTGTTGTTCCAAAAAATACTGTAATAAAGTAATGTCATGAACTCAATTCGTCACAAAACTTATCTTTGACCCAACTTTGAAGAGCTGTTATCTTTCCAGGCTACTGAGCGAAATGAATTACATTTTTTGTCCGTTTCAAAGAAGCTAAAGAACTAATAGGTATCTGAAAACTGTCACAAAGGAACGATAATTCCTATATTTTCGGAATTAAAATTTTATTATTAAATTAATTTCTTTTTATGAAATCGAAAGAACAAGGATGAATGAAAATGATGAGGCACGAACATCTTAAAACTAATTATAATAAAAGCCTAACCTAAACAATCTAAGGGAAGCCCGTGCCCATGCGGCATGGTGCCAAGAAATCTAACTGTATTCCTGCGTTGAATATCAGTCGCAATTCTCTGCGCGAGATGTGAACCAGCGTTCTTATCACCGGCGGCGTCGATTAAACGCGGTAGGTACTAATTGTTTGAAACATTTTTTTGCATACGATTACTTAAATAAAAGTTATATAGTCTGTAACTCCTTGCGCTCTCAATTTAAGTTATTATTTGTAAATGAAATTTTCAGAGAGAAAAGATGTGTTTTGGACTTTCTATAGTCGGCTCTTCTTCAAAACGAAATACCTTACGAGTCGGCGGTTTACGAGTTTATTAACGTTCAAAAAGAGTTCTATTAATAATCCATTTTGAAAAAAAATATTTTGATTTTGATATTTGAAACGGGAATATAGCTTATCCGAAGAAAAGTGTTAAAATATACATAATTCTATATGTGTGTGTATATATCTATATTTTGATTATTATGTAATAAATTCTTTTATTTTTAATCGATATTAATAGTAATTTATTTAGTATATAAAGTTGTCAACTTTTCTTTAATTCAATGTGTCAGTGCTTCATTCATAGTTATAACAAATATACCCTCATTTTTTATATACATATTATTTTTACTATTATCCTTGTATACTAAATTGCTTTATTCTTATTAAATTAACGAAGTAGTAAATCTTACTAAATATACATTAAGTTAAAAAGACATATTATACACATATAAAAATACAAAAAAGACACTTTTATATAAAAAATATATAAAAAAGTTACGGGAGTGAGTACTTTTTTTTTTTCTCTTCAAAAATCTAGAAAAATCCGACATTTTAAATCCACGTACACGAAGTTGCAGGCAGAAGCTAGTAAAAGAATAAGTGGTTACTTTTTTATTTATGGCACAAAAAATACTGGCGGACGGATATTGGACGAGATAATCTCATTACTGACCGAACGCAGGTGTGTTCTCGCAACAGACTTTTTTTTCGCATAAATCTACCTACAAATATTTCTACGTGTACAAAGTCATACTGTAAGATAATGGTACTGATGGTCAAAGAAATAATTTTCAAGAAAAAATACAAGTTAGACACAAGGTGGGAGAAGTATAGTTCGACCGGGGAGGTACCGCCGTTCTCATAATCCGCCGTCAAGCATTACTTGTGTTTCGGTTGGAGAGAAAGAGGTTGGTTGCGGTTGCCGGCTACACTTTGAAGCGAGGCGACTATCTTAGTCCTCAGGAGTAGCAACGCATCCATGTTCGAGTTCAGATAGGATTTCGGTCATATTTATGATTGTACATGGATGTCTATGGGCTGTGACTACTTACCTACAGGTGGTTTGCATGCTTGTTTGCTGCTCTTTTCACATTAAAAAAAAATCGTTCTACATATTGCCCACAGTGTTACTTCTTAAAAATCTCCTCCATTTTTCCACGGTCCTTGGATATCTTGAACACTTATCCAGTCGAACCGTTGTTCTATCGCCTTGCATAGCATTTAATCGCGTCTTTGTATTGTAAAATATTGTATTTAGCATCTGTGTATCATCTACGAATACACAGACGTAATGTCCGCCCCCGGTCTTGTAGCGCCAACGTAAACACAGAACATTTGTTCGCCCGAAATCCATACAGGTTTGTCCCTACAACACAGGTGTGTTGGAGACGAAAGCGCGTTGCGTTGCGCATTACACAGCATTGTTGTAGCCGCAGGGGAAGCGTTAAATACTTCGTCTACGTTAATATCTGTCTTTGTTACAAAATATTTACTGAATATTCGCATCACGAACGGTAAGTATACGAATTTATCTACATACATATATAAAAAATACGGACTGACAGACCCAAAGACCAACGCACGGCCGATGTCGGTGAACTTACACCCTAAATCTTGCACTTAGGTTCTTTATATAGCGTAAACTAGCGACCCGGCCCAGCTTCGCTCATATAATCGATTTTATATTTACTTACATTATTCTTCTTTCAAACATGTATCCAGTCATTACCTAGTTACAAAAACTAACAATTAGAAACATCTTTTTCGAACGACGACTGAATTAGTATATTGAACTTAACTATTTAATTTCTCGCCCAATTTGCAAAAAACTTATTAGATTAGATAAGATTAGATTTGATTTGGTAACAATTTTAATATATTTTTAATCCTTTTATAGATTTGCTTCCAAAATATTCGTATGAAGTAAAATAGAGGTGCATGACTGTTAAAATGTATAGAAATATTAACTTTTGCAAGCAAAGCCGCGAGCAAAGGGTCTCTTGTAAATAAAGCCAAAAAATAGAGCCTACCTTTATGAGCGTGATAAATTGTACACATTTCTGGAGAAAATAACTATGAAAACGTCTCAAGAAAATTATTTACGTAGCTCTTTCGTAGCTTCGTAGCTCTCGTAGATGTCTCGTAGACCCTGATGTGCTGTGACTCGTAATGGAGACCGTGAAGGTTGCTTTAACGGTGGATAACTTGTTTCTATTTTTAAACCTAAGCCAGAGTAAAATTTAAAAGCCATTGTTTTTGTAAATATTGTTGTCACGCTGCTGGAGACAAGTGAGTTAATTTTTCGCACTGGAATTTGCGATTGCTATTCAACGCGAGAATGCAACCAGCGTTCTTGGCACCATGCCGCATGGGCCGGGACTTTCTATAGATTGATTGACAGTCTTCAAATATTTTCTTCTTCTTCTTCGTTCATAATAAAAAATATGTTTTCGGTTTGAAGTTCTACCTCTTTTTTTCGTTTTGTGTTTTGGATTTTTACTTTTAAATATTACTTATGACTTACAACCCCCACATCCATTTGTACTCTAAACCACTTGTGTTAGTTACACATCTGTGATTGAAATCAGATGGGACTCCTGTTCTCCTGTTGACTAAAATGTCCGGAGCATTCATTACATCAGCAACTTACATCAGATGAACTGCATCTTGTTGTATTGAGCTTACAATCAGGTGGACTGCATCTTGCCGCAATGAGCTTACAATCAGGTGGACTGTATGCTACTTCCATTAAATACAAAAGGCACATCCCGACTATATTTTTGTACGAATACTTTTTTCATTACAAAACGAAACCCAAAACTTTGCGACATATTTCAGAACAGATTACTGGCGTTGGTATTCAGTACATAGAAACGACGTAATTTAAACCTTATGCCTGTTAATATAGAGTCTAAAATCGTGGAACAAGTCGAGAATGTTATGAACACGTTAACACGCGATTTATCATTTTACTTTTGTTTCTCTCTTCCTCTAAACTTTACTGGTTTTGTTTGAATACCGAAGAATAGAATGTTCTAAGTGGGAGAACTATAGTTCGACCGGGGAGGTACCACCGCCGCCGTCATAATCCGCCGTAGAGCATTATTTGTGTTTCGGTTGGTGAGGTGCGGTTGCCGGCTACACTTTGATGTGAGGTTGAAGTTGAGTTGAGTAATCTTAGTCTTCAGTCCTGAGTTCGAACTCAGATAGGATTTCAGTCATGTTTGTGATTGATAGACACTATTTTTATTTTACAAAAGCGAGCGATCAGGACAATTTATAATCTAAAATGTGGCGAGTCCCTTAGAGA
>DWON01006042.1:0-14270 GCA_018251015.1 Phocides pigmalion okeechobee
ATACCCAAAAGGGTCGAATATAGCGCACTTTATGTAACCATTTGAATAACTGTATGACCTATATGCACAAATAAAGAGATTTGAATTGAATTGAATTAATACATTGAGCTGATTTTTTTCATTTCGTATTTCAAAAAAAAGTAGAATGGATTCTTAGTCAAGTCTTTATCATTCTGAAATGATGTGTCAATGGTTTTAAATGACTAATGAGGACATACAACACGTAATCTGTGTAATATATAATAGTTTTTAGCATTAACTGCGATTATTTATCGCGGTGTAGATAACTCGAATTAGTAACTATTTCACAACACATCCAAACGTTGTATGTACAATTTATGTTAAACCAGGTGTTGGCAACCTTTAAGATAGAAGAGCCAAAAGTTGCAATTTGAAAATTTTCCCATATTTCAAAGAGGCACCGAAAATTTGTTAAAGTAATTTTATGTATGTCTTCATGTTCAGATTTCAACACTACTTTGACTAACACTATATTTATTTTAAAAAATACGACTAAGCCGCGGTCACGATTAGCATTTATGTTAAAACTTATAATTGTTTTGCAGATAATATATATTAGTTATAAAATAATAATAATATTAAAATAGTCCAACAATATAACTACAGTTATTGATTTAAATACTGAATACAAAGTAAATAGTTATATCTACGGGTACATTTTAAGGGTTTTGACAATAAAATATTGTATGTATAACTGGAGAGCCAATACTTTTCATTCAAAGAGCCGCATGCGTCTCGCGAGCCGCAGGTTGCCTACCCCTGTGTTAAACTAATATCAGAGTGTTTTTATATGTTACAAGCAACAAAATTATTTAAGAGCTGATAAAAATATTGTTAATATTATTATATATGAAATCATATTTTTTTTCCCAGCGATTGTTTAGGGAGTAGAGAATTTCCTTTTTACGTTGTCACATAAATATTATAATAATTGTGAAAGATCATGGTTATAACTGCACAGTAGACTAAATTAGGGTGTTCCACACAGTACTCAGCGCCATGCAACGTCTTTTCCTGAGGAACGTAACTTTATATAGATACCATGTCAAATACAACATACTGACAACGCCTGTCCGTACGGAAGAAAGGCGCCCGAGAGTATGGTGCGACTCAATCGTCCTACGCGTAGTCGCGTGATTTGAGCTTAAATATCACTAAGCACAGTCAAAAACACAATCATTCCGAATCTATTTTAAGCGAAGTTACCAAACAATCAATAAATACAGAGATTATGTAAAAGTAAATAAATCACGAGGCATATCTTATACTAACCGCTCTTTCGATTTCATGGAAGGACGTTTGGTCTCGCTGGAAGGCCTCGTCCAGCCATCTGCCTACTTCAGCTACTAGATTGTCCAATTTCACGAAGATTAACGTAGCTAAGGTGATCTTGGCGATCATCAGCAGCAACATGAAGATCGAATACTGAAAACAAATCATTATTTTTTTACGGACTTTATAAAAAGTGGAAGTTTTAAAATTAGGTACTAATTTTTATGTTAGCGCTGAATTTCGTCATTTATCATCGAAACTATGACGGTAAAGCAAAAGTCACACGAAATTGAAGTATTTATCTCCTGTCTTCTTGTAACATGTAATAGGCAGTTATTAGTTCTTATAAAACTACATACATATGTGTAGACTACGTAAATCAAGGCAGATACTTTCGATATACGTTTAATTTATAAATATTGTGTACGGTTACAGATCTTTGATTTCAAATAACTGCTTATACATATTTTATACTTCAAATACACGGTTACAAAATATTTTGTATTTTACCTAAAGCAAAGTCTGATTGTATTTTGTATTTTAAATAATTTTTAATAGTTAAAATACTGTTTACATTTTACATTTCAAATACGTGGTTTAAAAATATTCTGTAATTCGTATTTTACCTTTTTATTGAGAAAGAGTAAGAAACGGGCATGCAGGCCACCTAATGTTAAGTGGTCACTGCAGCCCAGGGACAACCACGTCCAATCTCAAATAGAACAGAAGTTCTATTTAAGGGTGGACGCAGATGCGTTCCTACTCTTGAGGACTAAGACGGTCGCCTTCAATAATGTGTATCCGGCAATCACACCACCCCAACCGACACAATACATGAAGAACATGTTGCTTCACGGGTTATGAAGGTGGCGGTGGTGCCACCCCGGGCGAGCTCTATCGGCTCTACCACCTTTAAACCTACCTATCTGAGCTTGAACGTAGATATGTCCTCCTGAGGACTAAAATGGTAGCCTCGCTTATAATTCAACCGGCAACCGCACCTCTTCAACCGAAACACAAGTAATACTTTACGGCGGATTGTAAGGCTATTGAAATGTATTGTTATGTCGACTTTAAGCGAACAAAACCGCAAGCAAAGCTTATACACGGTCACTTTACATAATGTCCCAAACAGTGCTTATTCTATCATGCAGTCATACACTTCGTTAGGCGTTAAGACTTAATATTCCTACCATTGAATCCAAAGAGAGCATATAACAAAAACTTCACGCGATTCTCGTACCTTTGACCATGTCACAAAGGCGAGAATCGTATCAAAAGCTAATGTTGTAAAGTGGTTATTAACGCAATTCCATTATGCAGTGTTGTATGCGAATTTCATTATGCAGGACACAGGATTGTGAGGATTACGAGATAATCCGCGGAGTTAGCGAGCTCTTGTACCTGATTGGGATACTGGATGCTGTTCGATATCTTTTTACGTTTTACTATGTATGGGCTCACGATTAACGAATTAGATTTTTTTATGTGAGGAGAGTAACAAACGAGTTTGCAAAACACCTGACACAGCCCATGGACATCCATACACAATCACAAATAAAACTGAAATCCTATCTGATTTCGAACATAGATGCGTTGCTACTAAGGACTAAGATGATGTCCTTTATTTAAAGTGTAGCCGGCGGATTATGACGGCGGCGGTGGTACCTCACCGATCGAACTATAGTTCTCCCACCTTTAATAGCATCTTAATAGTCGTTGCCGGGAATCGATCTTGTAATTCTCCGTGTGGCAGTAGAACCTATACAGTTCAACTAGGGAGGTAGCACCGCCACATTAATTTATACCGTGATGCTTACTTGCGTTTCGGTATAAAGGAGTGAACACCGACTTACAAATGAGGCTACCACTTTAGTCCTCAAGAGTAGCAACGCACCAGTGATGGACTTCAAGAATCTTGAAGTTAATGGAGTTGGTTACAGATGTTCACACCGCAGTGACCACTTACAATCAGGCGGACTGCATGCTCGTTTGCTACTCCCATTCTATAACAACCGCACCATTCAGTTTGTCAATTATAATTGCGATCAATATCATCTATTAATAACAAAGGTTAATGCATGAACGATACTCTGTTCTAAAGGATCGTATCAGCGAAGTCAATGCTGCGATCACAAGACGAATTTTATTATGAAAAGGTCAACTACATTAGTGGATAAGACAAACTACGGACTTGAGACGATCTGTGCAAATAATAAAATTGTAATCGCTGTCTGTACATGGAAAATATATGAGATAAACTATTTTTTGAGGCCCTTATTAACGCAATAGAACTCAAAATAATAGTTATTTGAATTTTTGTCTGTTTGTCTGTACACTTGTGTGCGCTAATCTCAGAGTAAGCTTAACCGATTTGGGTTTTGGGAACAAGTTTATAGAAAATCCAATGAATAGATAAGTTTTGAACAAAGTTTGATAACATATTTCACCTCTTTAGAGATGGCTTTTGCAAAACGAATAAGCCTTTATCCTTTACTAAATCTCCAACTATCTTAACGTCACGTCTTCACGTCAATCGGCACAGCACTTAGGCCATGAAAGCGTAACAAACAACTTTTACATTTATACTATACTAGCGATCCGATCCAGCTTCGCTCCTATAATTAATAGAATTTACATTTACTTACATTATTTTTCTTTCATAATGCATTCAGTCATTACCTATTACCTACCTATTACCTAGTTGCAAAAACTGTTAATTACAAACATTTATTTTGAACTACGACTGAATTATTATAATGAATTTCACTATTTAATTACTCGGCCAATAAAAAAAAACTTAACTTATATGTAACAAAAACTTCTTCAGGAATCACTCCACCTGTTGTTGAACACTGTGAGAAAATCCGTCCAGTATTTTTTGTGTTAATCACGAACAGACAGATGGAACGGGAGACTTTGTTTTATAATATTTTAGATTAGAAGTATAGTAGAAGTTATGGTTATGCATCCAAGTCCGTAACTCACGTGGTCACTCAAACTTCTCATAGAACAATAGAGCTTAATATCACCGAAAGGCGCGTCACTCTCCCACTCTGTTACTATAGGTTCCCATACATATATCATACAGGTAACATGTTACATGTGTGGGACGTGCAGGTGGAGTAGATTTACATTTACATATGATTGGTTTCGTAGTTATGGTTTTTTATGTTGTATTTACATTTGTTATGTAGGAACACGAGTTTAGATTGTTTTTGTAAGAATTTGTATGTAACTGTATATCCAAACTAAATATTAATCTTTAAATAATTCAATGAAAAAAGGAATGAATAAATCGATGGATGGATGGATGAATGAATGGATAGATGGATGGATGATTGAATGAATGAATAAATAAATGTCTCATATCCACAGAAGTAGCAACGTATCTACGTTCGAGCTCAGATAAGATTTCAGTCGTGTTTGCAGTTGTACGTGGATGTCTGACTACTGGACATCAGGTGGCTGGTATGCTCGTTTGCTACTCTTCTCACATAAAAAGAAGTATAGTTCTGTCCAGATGCGTTATCAAGGTGCGGCATACACTTGTGGCAACGCATATGTGCACTTCATGCAAGACTTTAGTCCTGTTGGTGGATGGATGTTCATGGGCTGCAAGACCGTTTAACATCAGATACTCCGTACTCCTTTGATACTTTTTGAACATAAAATAACCTGAAACGCTAGTTTCTTACACAAATTTTAAAAGAAAAGCTTAACGGTTTCCCTGCGGCTTCAACACTGCTGTGTAATTCTGAGCGCGACGCGCTTGCGGCTCCTACACACCTGTGTTGTACGGACAAATTTGTATGGATTCCGGGGAACAAAAGTGCTGTTTTTACGTCGGCGCTACAACACTGGGGCAGATATTACGTCTGTGTATTCGTAGATGATAAAAAATACAACACAGATGGTAAAAAATACAATATTTTAGTAATTTGTCGGCGTATCTTCCTTCAGTCTAATCAAATAAGCTCCATATAATCATACCTGTAATCCGCGCCGCAGTCAAAGTGTTAACCAAGTATTCCACCGGTTATCAAATAGGCGTTGCAGTCCAACGAAATCCAAATCTAAGAGTAAACAGAACTGCAGTTCCTTCTAAGGTTGTACGTAAATGCGTTGTTACTTCTGATGACCACTGGTCGTCTCGCTTCTGTGTGAAGCCGGCAAACGTACCTCTCCAACCGAAACACAACATTTGCATCACGGAGGCTAATGAGAACGATAGTAATATCCTATGACAAAATGTGGATATCTCATTTTGTGGTGGGTGATAAAATGTCGCACAAAACTCAAAGTTGCCAAGGATTCGACAGTTTTCCATAAGCTCAATGATGTGTGAAGTTTACCCATTCATACTTGGCCAATTTAACGCCTGTGGCCTAACTCTTATTATTCGTAGTGGAAATCCTCTCTCGGTGATAGAACAGCAATGATTTGATGATGATGATGATGAAACTAACATTATTGCAGTAACAACGTAACATTGGCTTGGCATAAAACCTTCGACTCGCAAGCAGAGTGGCAGGAGATCAAATGGAGCGTTGATACTGGCTATGTGAATAACTTTCCACCTGACCGTAACGTATTGCCATGGAGAATCAGGAATTCAGGAGAAAGAAGAGGCTTGAGCCTTGAGTTGTTTCTTAATAGTTCCGAGCATCAACCTGCCTGTGACGGGGAGAATATTGGTTTCACTGTGAGTATATTTTAATCAAAAGGCTACCGAGTATCTCAATAAAAAGTTCCAATCTCTGTAGCTCGGGATCAGAATAGTGGTAGTTCCTATTGTATACAGTTCATATTAAGTTATTAGTAAATTATGAATGTCTGAAGAATACAAAAATATTTATTGCTTGATATTATAGCTAAATATTATAAAACAAAGTCCTCCGTTGCGTCTGTCCGTCTGTCTCTTCATGATAAACTCAAAAAGTACTGGACGGATTTTCTTACAGTTTTCAGCAACAAGTAGGGTGATTCCTAAGCAATGTTTTGATGCATGATAAGTGTTTTTTTGGAAGTTGGATGAAAAATTAAATTCCTAGTTAAATTCAATATAGTAGTTCAGTCGTCGTTCGAAATAGATATTTCTAATTGTTAGTTTTTGCAACGAGGTGATGACTTGATTGTAAGTAAATATAAACTTCAGCTAAATAATAGCTGGGCCGAGTCGCTGGTACTATTACACTTAAAGTAAATTGTATACTGATATCTATAAAATAACTTAAAACGTGATTTTATTTCTAGGTTCTATTAAAACCATCCATAGACAACGTGTATGCGAGCACCGTCGTCCGTTTGCCTATGAACAAGCTGACCAGCATTGAAATTGACCCGATCACCTACAGAACGGAGTCAACTCTGCGAAACATGCAGGTCGATCAGCGTCAGTGCTTCTTTCAGGACGAGAAAAAACTGGATAACTTTTTGTTTTACACCGGTCCGAATTGTCAACAGGAATTACTGTATCAGCGCACAATAGAAACATGTGATTGTTTGCATTATAACTGGCCGAGTAAGTACGATCGCATCCACACACGCACACATAGGTACCTCCGAAGTTCATTTGCAAAATCAAAGGGAATAACTGTTGAGGTAAAATACCTACGTCTTTTATATACCTACCATTTACTAGAATATAACGAGATATACATACGAGTAGGTTAGGCTTTTATTATAATTTGTTTGTTAGGTTTTTCATCATTATAAATAAATGTACTCATTTTATTTGATGCGAGGAAATTTCATACAATCTTTAAACCCCAATTTTACTGATTTTTTACGGAATCCTATCTGAGCTCGAACGTAGATACGTTGCTACTCCCGAGGACTAAGATGGTCGCCTCGCTTTAAAGTTTGGCCGACAACCGCGCCTCTCCAACTGAAACATAAGTAATGCTTTACGGCGGATTACGAGGGCGGCGGTGGTACCTCCTCGGTCGAACTATAGTTCTCCCACCTTCAGTCACTTCTCTCCGTTATATTATAAATACACTAAAATAAAGGAAATTCTTTCCTTTCAAATCTATATTAAACTGAAAGAAATCACAAGTTGCTAGTCATTTAACGTATTTGTTTCAGGAATAAATATGTCGTATCCAATTTGTTCGACTAAAGACGATTATAACTGTACATCTGAAGTAAAAGGTAAGTAAAAAGATAATCTAATAATAAACAATTAGGATGTCTACCTGTTCGGTTAACGAACACGAAACCCTTATAAACTAGACAATCTTAATCTTTAGGAGTTTTGATCTTTAGGACTCAGGATTAACGCTTTTTAATTGTCGATATTTCGAACCAGTTGTATGGCTCGTGGTCACGGCGAAACTGTGGTGACGAGGGGAAACTGTTGACAGGTGCTAGTGATGGATTAATCTATCTATCTTACGTCTAGTTCGTTTTTCTTTTTTGCGTTCTATATCACGACACACAATACTAATTGTATCTTTACGCACTAAACTTTGCACTATTTGTGATTTACATAAAGCGTTATTTATTAAAAGCATTAATCGTGAGTACCCGTTATATAACATAATGAGTTTTTGGTGTTCATATGGAAAAATCCCTGCAGCGCATTTATATACAAACAGAACAAAAGTCCTATCTGAAGTCGTACGTAAATGCGTTACTACTCCTGAGGATAAAAATGATTACCTTTCAAAATATGGCCGTTAAGTCCACCTCTCCAGCCGAAACACAAGAGTTGCTTTGTGGCCTATGGGGGCTGACGGTAGTACCTCCCCGGTCGAATTAAAGCTGTACTACCTTTTAATACAGTGATAATAGCAACAATGGTTTGCTTCTCTTGTAACAAAAAATGCTTATAATTTCTTTTATGTCGAAATAATAGCAAACGAGCGTGCAGACCGTCTGACCGTAAATGGTCGTTCTAGCCCATGGACACCATGTGCAACCCCAAACAAGACTAAAGTCCTGCCTTACGTCGTGCGCACTTGCGTTGTTACCCTTGAGGACTAAGATGGTAGCCTCGCATGTAAGTGTGGATGGCACCCGTTCTGTAATTAAACCCCAAGAACTGCTTAATGGTGGACTAAGAGCGGTGTTGGTACCTCTCCTGTCGAACTGTTGTTACACCTTTTGTTTCAGAGGATTTGTTAGATCAACTGATGTACGCCTATTATATTGACAGCCATGAGGAGAACCGAGAGAAGTATAAGTCGACCATCCGTTTTTCCTGCTTCCCTTGCTGCAACAGCATACATTACAAAAGCCACGTTTTATACTCCAACCGAGTGCAAATAAAAGCAAATAATACATTTCGGCCGAAAAGGTTGTAACTTTTTGTGTTTAATAGTTTTTTATTATTAGATTTTTTTTAATTAATATTTAGGTGACTCGGCGAATCTTGTACCGCCTTAGAAACAAATAATCATTAAAGTTTTGACTATTTTCCTTAACATTTCGTCATATTTCTCACTTTCTAAACTTTATTTGGACTTTTACAAATATTTCGAAACTAAAATTAGCCTAGTCGGTCCAACCATTATCGAGTTTTAATGAGACTAACAAACGTTTATAAATAATTTTAAATATAATGTATGGCACTTAAAAAAGTAAATTACAATACATATCGGTAAAAGTAATTTAAATATTTATTTTTATATTTAAAACGATGAAAATCTTAAAACTAATTACAATAAAAACCTAACCTAAACAATCTAAAGGGAGTTGTGCCCATGCGGCATGGTTCCAAGAACACTAGCTGCATTCCCGCGCTGGGTAAGATATTTAAATTGCAATATAACATATTTCAATACAAATTAAATATACCGTTTAAAACTCCTACTTTTGGCAACATGCTCAGAACGCTGCCATTGTTTCCTCACTATATGACTAGGCTAATTCTTTAGGTAAAATAGTTGCCAGCCCATCAGTTACTGGCTACAGCGATGAGTCTGTTATACACCGCATTGCTTCTTGTAATGGTTGTAATTACGGAAATATGAATAAGGTAATAAACCTGAATGTAGGTAGCTAGGACCCTTGATGTTTGGTAACTTGTCTTACGGGACAAATACGACGTTTGCTTATTTTTTTAAATGTCATAGTTTCGATTTTATCTCTTTATCTCTTACCTACCATTATATAAATGTGAAACGTTGTCTATTTGTGTGCTTTTCTTTAACGTGAAAAGTAAGTATTATATCTAACTCGAATTCTGTACACGCAGTGCCTGTATTTCTGGCCTCGTTATAGGCCAGGGGCTCGCGAGCCGCATGCAGCTCTTTGAATGAAAAATATTGACATTAGGTCACATACATAATATCCATCAGTTTCATATTCATTTCAATTTCATATTGTGATTGTGAATTTAATAAATGATTAAAATGGTTGATAATATTCTCTGATTACAGCAAAAAGGAGGTCACCCAGTTGAATGTCCATTTCCAAAAAGACACGTTCCTGGGGGAGCATAAGCATGCGCAATACGATGGTTACTATTTTGCTGGTAACTTTTTTATTACTTTTTTTATTCTATACAAACGCCATACACCGTCTTTCCCTCTAACTGTTGAAAGTTGCGGTTGCCGTTACGTAATTTACAATGTACTTAATATTATTATTAAATTTACAAGATAATTTTAATACCTTATTAGAAATGTGATTTAGAGATTTGGTGACCTTTTCCATGATATTTTTCAAGGTTTTGACAAGTTATAGAACAACGTTTCGACCGGGGAGGTTCCACGACCACCGTTATAATGCGCCGTAAAGCAGTTCTTGTGTTTCGGTCGGAGAGATGCAGTTGCCTTACGAACGAGGAAACATCGCCCGCGGAAGTAGCAACCCTGGGCATGACGTCAGGCAATACCTATAACCTATTTGATGTTGGACGTGAATCTTAAGGCTACAGAAATTATTCAATATCAGATGGCCCGTACGCTTTACGCTTACGTTTTCATTTTTTTCAACATAAACAAAATATGTAACACGTTTTTAATAGAATTCCTGAGACTGGTAGACTTTAAGAAGTGCAAAAAGATTTATTATCATGAATTTCTTATATTTGAACGCCACTTGTGATATGACACTTTATATCATATAGAGTCTATATGATGTAAAGCCTTTATTATTCTTTTAAGGTTAAGAAGTATAAAACTACTTATTTCCAATGGGAACAATTTTTTTTTACCTTTTCGTTTTTTACTAACAAAATGTTGTTATTATTACATTTCGTTTCAGTTTTTTCACTGCAAGCTAGTAAGCTTACACGTTAGGTACGGGCTGAGACTAGTTTTCTATAAATGTATATTTTTTGGATTGCAGGTGCCATTGGTGGTGTCCTGAGCCTATATCTCGGATTCAGCAACATCTCTATAGCGGAGATGATTTATTTCGTCATTTTAAAGCCCCTTCACATTGCCTACTTAAAACTCTATTCTCAAAATTAGTAGACTTATCCTAACAAAATCTACTTATCTACGTATATATATTAAACTTTGGTGTGCGTGTGTTCTTAATTATTATCTCCACTTGTGGTTTGTCCGGATTTGATGATTTTTTGAGTAATTATAGAATAATCTGGGTGGTTCTTAACTTTGTTAGGACCCGGTGGGTGGCATTGTTGTCAGATGCAGATTTTATTATATTTTTCTGACCTCTATAAATATGTTTTTTAACGCCCTGACTTATTCAAATAATTATAACTTTACCCTATTTTTCCACCTCCCAGCAGGTCAACATTTTAATTCAATCATTTTGGGTTCGCTATTACTTACAATATTGTTTATTCTTTATTCTTCCTCAAAAACTGTTATCTTTAAACTACTGTCAGAATCGAAATAAATGAGTTTCATAGGTAATGAGGGAATTATAGAGGAAGGTTTTATGCCATGTAATATACTCAAGTCGTACCCTGTACCACCGACACTTGTTACATAAGTAATTGTCTCACAATATTTTTGCTGCACGATTTAACTTAATATCTTTACTTTTGTCTAGATAATGAGTGTGTTTAATAAATACCTATGTTATAAGTACAACAACCTTTTACGTAGTCTCTTTTATTAGGTAGATACTTCCCCTAATTAAAAGATACTACTAGCAGAAATCTGGCACCATTATTAAGTGATAAAATAATTTCTAATATTCCGCAAATAACTTCGAAACATCGGAAAGGCATCTCCGGGATTCATACACCGATTTCTAGCGTGCTTATAAAGCGTAGAATTTGTTTAAATTAAAGAAAATTGACTCTTGTAAACTAATGCAATAAATGCATGCTTTAATATATTCAATTTAATTTTTATTATTTATATTTAATTTAATATATTCTTTTTCAATATATTCTTGTATCATTTAACGTATCGGGATGGAATTTAGAAAGTATTCTTGATATACATATATTAAATTGATAACAGGTGTCCATGTATAGCACTAATCACCTAATGTCAGGTGAGCTGGTGAGGTGAGGTGAGCTGCATGTTCGTTTGCTACTTATTTTATATAAAAAATATATTCTAGTGGTGTAAATATATAACCTTATTTAAAAATCATTACGTGTATTTATAACAGCGTCAAAACGACAATATTTGACAATATCTGAAAACTTAATTATGCTTCAATAATATTTAAAGATTAATTAAAAACGAACCTTAGGAAAAATAAGAAAACCTTCCAATATGTATTGTGAAAATGCTTGCCTTGGTGTCGACTGCGCCTTAAAAGATCTAAAGGTTATGAATGAAAAACTTAACGCCATGGTGATAGAACAGGTGAACGGATCTCAAGAGTTGGTGATGATGAACAGCTTTGCACAAGAATGCAGCGAATACCGATATAAGAAGAGCTTGCAAGAAAGGTATAAACTTAGAATATATTGGGTAAAGTTGATAACAACATTAGAAATACATTATCATTTGTTTTAACGGCGAAAGGAAACACCGTGATCTAATGACCAAACGCTTCCCTTTCTTAAAGGCGAGCTTATCCCAGGAGTGGGATAGTAAGTAATTAGTTAATAAGTTATTATTACGTTAGTACCAATACATAATTTCTTAAATATATAATTGTTTCAGTAAACTATTTTAACCTATTAATTTAATTATATGTTGGAACGAGGGTTTTTATAATCCACTCTAAAACAGTACTTCTATTTCAGACGATCATTTCACTCCTCAGTAGGGATAACACATTTATACACGACTTCAAGCACGAATTAGGTCCTATTCGAGGTTGCCAGATGGCCTACATTCTCGTATTACTCTTCTAGCATAGGTACAAAAAAATAAAATACTCATTGTCGCTTATGGACCTGCGTACACACTTTATATAGAACAGAAGACTAGAAATTGATCACAGATGCATTTCTTCTTCAAAGTACTTAGGTGGTTGTCTCACAATCCGATTTTCCACCGCGAAAGAACAATGAGCGGGAAATGGTTAAGCGGGAGAGACTCCGTTTATATAAAATAGGTTTACGTTTCCACCAACAAAGACTTTTGTTTTTCGTTTTCTACTGTAAAAGAATAACGAGAGAGAGAGAGAATTGAACGAGTTTGTTTCAATTATTTCAGCTCGCTCAATCCTTTCCGCTCGACTATTTGGTGGAAAGCCGTCAATAAATGTGTTGGCAATCAATATTTTCCACTAAATCTTTAAGATTGCTTCACACTAGAAAGTCGCGTGATGCTGGGGCTCTTCGATCAAACCGTATTTGTTTTGACTATAAAATATTTATTCTAGAATATCAGAAGTATCTTCATGGCGATGGGTACTCAGCGATCTCTCCAAACGTCTAGACGAGTCCATAGGAGCGTTACAACATGAACATAACGCCTTACGTGTAGTGGTCCAAAGGGTTGAAAAAGAGATTAACAATCATTCTAGGGAAAATTCCCGACCTGGAGCTATGAATCCACTCTGTGACCAAGTGGAGGACAGTATAATTGAGGTACATATTACAGTACATTAGTTGCAAAGTTTTGCTATAACAGTTACAAATGATTACGTTGTCTTGTCACGGATGTTAAAATGTCACGTACATTTTAACATTTTCTCTCCATATTTAAATCGGATTAATCGATAATTATACTCTTTTAAATAAAGATAACAGTTTCAAAATTCCTTATCTAGTAAATGAATGATTTCTACCGTAACAAACATAAATACTAATTAATTTACAAACGAATTGAGTACCTCTACGTTTTTAATCACGTTGAAAATATATAAGTATCCTTATGTATGTTAGTAAAGATGTTACAATTTCTTCATTTGACAGGAATTTAATTTTCTCCGCGAACAGAAGAGAAAGTTTGAAAAAATGATACCAGAACTTGATAAGCAAACAACTGTATTGCAGAAAACTAAAAAGAAAATTGTAGCGGATATTCTTAATAAAGAACAAGCTATTTCGGTAGACGAGGCCAATTCAGAACAGACTTGCATAAACGTCAAGGATTGGAAAAAAAAGCGAAAAAAGTATTTAGGATATTATTGTTTATTATTTATTTTATATCATAGAAGGGACATGCTGACTCATTTTACCTTATCCGAACAATATATAAGTTTGGACCGTGTAGATATTCCCGTCAAATCTATTTCTACGGAGTAGCAATTCTTGTACTTCGGTAGAAGGGTGCAATTACCTGCTCGTTTTCCGACAAGACTTCTATTCTACACAAAGTTGAACAAATAATCATAGACAGATGTAACCACTGATCCTCAGACGATCTGTATAATCGTTTGCTACATGTTACAAATTCATAAAAATGTTGACTACATTTTTATGAATTTGAAGTAGCAAACGATGCCTGCCTCACCTGTTACGGTTTTATATCCTTTGTATTGTGTTCCTGTATTCAGGTTTGTACAACTTTCTTTTATTAAGGTTTCCCAACTCATTCTACAATATGATAAACAATTACTTATACGAGGGTGCGTTTTTAAGTTCGCGGAATGAGGGACAAGGAGGGAAGATAGAATGTCAAAATTATTTTTCTTTT